>PHNY01290776.1:613-10757 GCA_003724115.2 Anethum foeniculum | reverse complement strand
CAGCCTAAATCAAGCCTAATACAACTGGTACAAATCACAGATTTACAGCTAGTAAATAACAGCTATATACATAGTAATCAGCTAGTAAATAACAGCTATAATACATGATTATATTGACAAGAAGTAGGCTTATAGGACTTTTTCTCTCTTAATTATCTATGAGAGTTATCTGTGTTAAAATGATAGATGATATAATTCAACAAAGCAAAGACCGGAACTGAATCACACGCATATACATAAAATGATGGATGACATAATTCAAGAAGAATAGGCACAAACCGCAGCGAGCACTCGATCCTTCTGGATAAGATGATGCAATGCTCCGCGTTCTCGTAGATTGCTGTTTGAGTCTGATAAATCATCTTTGCCAGCAAGATAGTTGGCTAACATTAATTTCCCATAAATTACCGTTTCTCGTAGTAGGTGTGAAATTACATGAAACCGAGCCCCAGCATCGAGCATCCCATATTGTTTCCTGACAACAAGCAAGGACCTGCACTTAAATGCAAAAGTAATGTAGGATCAAAATATTATGGACAGAAGCTAGTAAATTTTGCAGAAAAATATTTAAACTTTATATAAGGTTATACACTAATATTACCAAATGAAAAGCTGCAGTCTGCTTTTGCTTTGCTCATCACTGGCTGTCAGAAGATTAGGCAGAACAGTAATAACCAGCTGTACACATCGAGAACATCTTTCCAGGGAAGATTTGCACAGATATACTATCAGCAACCGATATGCGATTCTTGGGCACTTTTCCGCCCTTAAAAGCATGGCTTTATCAACTGTTTTGTTCGTTCTTCCAACCAGTGCCCCTGATACAACGGCTGATGCCATTTCAGCAGCAGGAATGTTTAGGGATTCTACCAAACCACGTGCTCTCTGCCCAAATGATGCTCCGACACCTGAAGATGATTTTCGTAACTTTCTTGGCCCTTTGCCTTGCATCTCCGTAATAATTATCCAGAGCTTGTCATATATATTCCACTGCTCTTCCTCAATTATATCATTTTCAGAAATGGTTGGTTCCACAGTATTACTACACAATATAAAATTAAGAATCGTTATACACATATTACAATGCAGCATAAGTTGTTCAGAAAATAAATGCTTACTTAAAAATATAAATTTGATGACATCCTCAGAAATTTAAACCAATATGTTCATACTTATTGTTATGAGAAAGTTTAATTGTCTGTTACTTTTTCAAGAAAAGCTATATGAAGCATTGTTAAGTAAGCTATAATGAAATTGTATTATGTTTGTATCATGCAATCATTATTTAGGATTCTTGTAATATCTAGTACTGTTAAGTAAGCTATCTAATAAGCCTATATACTGAGGATTTCTGTGTAATAACAAAAGATTTTAGATAGACTTCGCTGTACAAGACTTTTCTCATTCCCATTTAATTAAGATTATTATACAAAAAGTACATATACATACAGAAGTATATACAAAATGCACATGGTTCACCACGCACCAAGAAAAACATGGTCAAAGTATTATAGAATATTTTTCTGAAAAAAGAGTTTTAAGAAAAAGGTGTGGGACTATTAGTACTAGGTTTAGGAAGGGAAAATTGACTCGAGTAAGAGGATTAAAATAAATACAACCTTTCTCTACCAGGTATTATATCATGATTACATTTTAAATGAGATAACCTTGCTAAAATGATGCTTTCATCATTACTTGGTTTTACTAGATGAATTCATCCCCAAGGGCACTAAATATCACGTAATATTTCTTTCCCATTTCTAACTAAATATAAATCTAATTCCTTCTTGCTTTAAAAAAAAAAAAAAAACCCTTTAAACCACATTCATGTAAGTGACACCTTTCACTTGGAAAAAAAAAGGTGACTTTTTCTTTGCAAAATTTGATAAATACTTCCTAGAAAATGTATGATGGGATAAATCAAAAGATTCCTTCTCAAAGGGCCAGCAGTCCGGTTTATAATTCTTGCAAGTTAGCATGACCTAATAATTACTGAAGTGGAATTTATTGGACCTGCAAAGATAAGGCTTGTAGCCTAACCAACTTGCCTAAGGAAGCATCGGTCAGGGGTCTAGAACTATGATTACTAGCATGATTGCAAACTGCAATATACTTTCTGCTATCAGAGGAATGCTAAATGAGGGCTTTGTTAATCGACTTCCAATTGTGAATAATCTATATATTTCAGCGATATTTAGAGAATAATCTTATTTGCAATAGAAGAACCTACATCTTGTCGGTTGACATTTGACACAGAAAAAAAATGTGGTAATAACATATAAGTCATTATTTAATAAATAAATACAGCGTTTCTGAAATTATAAACACTACAAATTACACAAGTACAAAATAACAGGAACAGGACAGACTACAGACAAGAGAATGACATTGTAAAAAGATGCCTTTAAAATGTTAAATAGGAAAATACATTGGCAATACCTGCATTGTTGGCCATCATATTCTCCATTTAAAGCGTCATATAAAGCAGAAGCCAGATCCTTGTGACTATCTAATTCTAAGGAAGCGGTAGAAAAATCTGCCAGGCCAGCAGGAAACTACACGCATTGAAGAAAAATAAAAAAAGAAAATTTTAATCACTAGAGTTGATGATCTTATGTCGAGGCATCAGTCCCGACTGTCAATCTGATAATATTTGGAAATGAATTATGAGTATAATACTTCTAAGACGAACACATACTTTTTCACTAGAGATTATACTAGTGCTCAAGTAACTATAAGTATACAGTATACTTTATTCCGTCATTTAGAGGTATTCAGGCCGCAGTACAATGGAAAGACTATTTATCTTTATTCAAACATTTGCAATAAGGCAGCACGATATCTTGACAGAAAAAATCAAATCTTCCTAAAAATATGCAAGCTGAAGCGGGAATAAATAGATTACATAGGTTCTTTTTTGATTTCATATGGTCAAAACCCAGCTAGTACAACAATTACAAAACTAATTAGACTAGAGTGGATGTTGACTGAAACACCTTCATGCATAAGAAACAAGAAATTGCTATAACATAATGTTACTATGCCACTTGATTTAAAAAGTAACAGTATAATATTCGCACATTATGCTAAAGTAAAACAAAATGAGAAAAAAGAAAAGAAAGAATAATAGCAGTATTAGACGCTCATCAAGAAAAAAATATGTTTCTACTAATAAAATCAATTTGTCTAGCTGCCAGTTCTAAGTTTTGTTAAGTCATACCCATATTCATTACTAAAACCTTAATTTTGAGCAAAAAAGTAACGACAATAAAGAAATTTCTAAAACAGACCGACCTTGTAGAAACTTATAAAATAAATTCGTTGCGGGTCTAAAACAGACTGACCTTGTAGAAACTTTTAAAATATATTCATTGCAGTAAATAGTAACTTCTCTACTTCACCTAATTTAAGAAATAATATTATTTATAGACTTTAAAGCATGCAGCAAAAGTTAGTTTTTTTCTGTTCTTACTTTTTTATTTTAATCAGGAACAAGTTGAACTGTCCAAGTGTAAACATTGAGGACGATGACCTATTCAATTCAGACGAGGGACGTCAGATAATTTTTATCGAGATGAGACCAAGTTTGAGATGTGTTGACCAGTAATATGTATTGTAATTTTGTAATTCCATCCGCTAGTATATTTTGGTTAGCGATTATAGTATGCATAAGACTGATGTGCAGACATAAAACAAGTTTCTCTACCAAACACATACTATTATAGAGTTAAAGTGTGTTTATCAAAATGAAAGTAAGACGGTACATTTCTCCGTGTATACACACACAAAAACATATATACCGGTAGCTTAGCATCAATTTCGGAGATCAGCAAATCATCAACTAATTTCAAGAGGTACAGCATGTTGTCTCGACATGGCTGCCTGAGAAAAATGCTGTCCTCAGAAGATAATTCTACCAGCCTCTGAACTAAATCCTCGTATATATCACGGAGAAGGTACTGATATGAAAGACCGTCCTGTATAAGAGGAAACAGGAACTACTTAAACTATAAAGTTCATATTGCATGTATATGTCTAAAGTATAACAAATTGAGCATACTTGTTCACTATGCATAAGTAGAAAAATTGCCGTCTCTTCTAAATGTTGCCAGCCCCCTTTAATAGACTGCATAGAATGACGAAGGACGACGCAGAAAAGCTTCCTAATAAGAGTTTTCTCCCTCATCTCACTGACTCCTTGAACTCGCGAGTCCCTTTTATAATTTTTTAATACATCAAGCTTCACAGAAGCTACTAACCATGCATTCCATCCATTATCCTATTGTGGAAGATTAAAATCAAATTAAGATATACAAGAAAAATATAACAATAAAATTTTATAAGCTTGAAGTGCACCAAATACTAATAAATTTCTTTACCATAAGTGCTTCGATATTTGAAGGATTGGTATCAAGAAAATCAAGTATATCTTCAACAATTTTTATTCTTGTTGTTACAGACTCGCAACCTGATAAGAATTTGAATATGAGAGGCAAGATTTGAGGAAGAAAGAACTGTGTTTTTTTTATTTTGCCTCTATGCTTCTCAAACTGATCATGTTTCTGCAAAACCTGCCAACATAATTGCACAGGAACTCAATTCACCTTGTATACAAGGGTGATTATAAATTTAATCATTATACTATATCCTGTATATCATAAGTGTAAAAGGAATCTTATTTTAAAAACTACCAGAAGTTAAGGGTTAGACTTTTTACTGCAAATATAACAAAATATTTACATCTATATAAAGTACTACTTAAGGTCAAGGTTCGTGACAACTATAAATATACCATAATATTTTTTCTCAGTGTTTGCTATATACGCTTTACCAAAAAGGGGTAGTCCCTGATTTTAAAACTACTTAAAATTAACAAAACATTCATTTACATGTTTATTTTACAAATTTGTAAGCAAAAGTTATTCTACTCAAAACACGTGTTTCATCAAGTTTTAAAAAAAGTATCACAATTATAATAGATATAAAATTATTAATATAGAAAACAGAAAGAAAAAAAAAGTGCTTCCTGCGGTTAAGACGCTAAAATAAATATATACATACATATCAATGCTATCAATATTATTAACGACATAACATTAAAAGATTGTTAGTTGGTCAGTATGGTACCTATTTTTTGATACTTCAATTTGGTACTTGGGCCTACTAAATTTGATAGCAGTCTGTACTGTATCTATTTTTTGATACTAGCTTATTATAATAATATATTTAAAAAAATTCAGAACATTGTAATATTTCATAGAAATAGTAAAAATACGAACTATATAAAAGAGTAATCTGAAGATCAATAGTTTAGTTGACAACATAATATTAAATAATAAATCAAGACCAGCAATTTCTTTTGGCCTTCATCAAACTTTATACATTAAACGTACTTTTTTGCAAGATTAGTCTCAATATTCTTCCCAAACTCTTGATCAAAGTGTTTTTTTATATATTCGAAACTAATAAATAAAATATTAGATTTTATATAATATACTTAAATCTACTAACATAAATATTATATACTCCCTCCGTTTCAAAATAATTGTCCACTTTTAAAAAAATTACGCATATTAAGAAAGTCAATGTTGATAAAAAAGTTGTATTTGCATCGATATTAATTGCATTAAATGAATATAGTTTGTGGAATAAAGTTGATCTTGGAAATATAAATTGGTGATGTGTGACATAGAATTGATTTTGGAAATATAAACTAGAGATAGTGTTTGAAAATCATTTAAAAAGTTACATTGAAAGTTGAAGTGGACAAGTAATTTGAAATAATTTTTTTTCACAAAAGTGGACAATTATTTCAAAACGGAGGGAGTATTAATTTATCATTGAAAGTTGAATAATTAATTATGAGTATTAGATATTAAATATGTTATTAATAAAATTTTGAAGTTATAAATAAATTTAAATATGTTAGTAGAAAGAGAAAAAAATATATCAGGTTTCGTTTGATTTATTTTGACTCTATCTTTGAGTTCTAGAAATCAGATTTTGACAATTTTACAACCTACACGAAGCTCACGAAATATTCTTTAATTCAATGATGATTTAAAAGGTATTATTTAAGTAAAATATTCAAGAAATTGAAGAGAAAAAACAGTTACGAATTTTGTATTAAGTATTCTATTCAATTTAGGATACCTACTTAACTAATCTATTCAATTTAGAAGACCTACTTAGTTTTGGTTTAGATTATGAAAATAGAATATTCCCTTATTTTAGATCTAACGGCTATCATAAATTTAATTCAAGATCCAACTATCCTTATTACATTGGTAGTACAGGGACCATAATTTGGATAAGATCCCTCTTATGCATATTATATAATAAGGATATAACTTGGGCCTACTAATTATACATATCTATATTTATACTAATATAAACACATCTTTATGATCTACTTATTTTAAAAACTTAATTTTACGGGTTCTTATTTTAAAAACTTATTTTTATAGTTCTAATTATTTTAAAAACCTATTCTAATTAACGCAAAATTAAAAGTCCGACAATCGGTTAGTAAGGCACCTATTGTTTAGTACTTAAATTTTGGTACTTGGGCCTACTAAATTTGCTAGGCAGTCTGTACCGTACTGACCTTTTGATACCTGCGCTTTGGCACTTGAGCCTACTTATTATGCATACATATATTTATACCAATATAAACACATCTTTATAGTCTACTTATTGTAAAAACTTAATTTTACAGGTCTAATTATTTTAGAAACCTATGAACACATATAGCTATTTTGATTTAGACACATCTCTATAGCACACTTTCTTTAAAAACTATTTTAATATAACATATCTCTAAGACCTACTTATTTTAAGGGCCTTATATTAAAAACCTATTTTAACAGGACAAACTATTTTGCAAACTTATTTTAATCGAAACACATAAAACTATTTTAATTTAAACATATGTCAAGAAATCACTTATTTTCAAACCCTTTTTTAACGTATTTATTTATTATAAAATTTTACTATAACTAAAATGTTTATAACAAAAACAAAAACAAGAACAAATATATATACACACACACCATGGGCGTGTGAGAGTGTGAAAGAGCTAAACTATAAATATTAAAGAGAAAGATTTGTTGAACTTATGAAAAACTATAGGAATCACTAGCAAAACTCCAAATTTCAATAACTACTGGCAAGGAATTATTCGTCTACCTCAAAATACCTGTTCAGGAATAACACCACCAA
Source organism: Anethum foeniculum (assembly GCA_003724115.2). Taxonomy (NCBI): domain Eukaryota; kingdom Viridiplantae; phylum Streptophyta; class Magnoliopsida; order Apiales; family Apiaceae; genus Anethum; species Anethum foeniculum. The sequence goes on along the minus strand of PHNY01290776.1, from coordinate 3,536 downwards.
GAAGAACATCGAACATTGTCGAACGAAGGTTATCTGTCAGAGAAAACTTAAAAAGCTTATCTGATATGATAGAAAATATAGGTAGCATCCGCAGACCAAGCTTGTTATGGCTCTCTGAAAGAGATTTTGATCTTTCCATAATAATGCTAAAAAAATTTAATGCCTTCTTTTGTGAAGGAAGACCAACCAAAAGTTTTCCTAGAAACCGCAATCCGAGCAATCTGACGGGCTCATAATCCCTGAAACAGGTAAATGAAGTATGCATGATCAACATTAGATTATAACCTGCATAATAATAATATTCAAATGTCTCTGTTTCCCAATCTCTAGATTAACTACATTGTAGGTCAATTACGTTTAGGCTGCTTTTATACAGATAAATGTTAAATATCAACAGAAATTATGACATCGGCTAGCTTATGTCATCAAGATAACATCATTATTGTACTTGACATTGTAGCAAGAGTAACCACCAAGTTCCATATTTCTTATATATTGAGGCTTTTGCCTCCTTTGTATTATGCAGTAGAACATCTAATATATACACATTTCAGTTTCTCTGCTAACCTCTTTCTCTCCTCTCTACAATTGTTCCTTTATTATTTTTTGCATATAATGTTTTCTCATATTCTCTAATACCTTGAGATTTTAGAGTAACTGGTTCCTTAACATGGTATAAGAGCTCAGGCTGGCGGGAGGACTCGGGTTCGACTCCGTGCCATCCCAAATATTCTCACAATTATTATGGACACGAAAAGCCAAGTTATGCCCCAAAGAAGGGCTCCCGTGATCCACTCTTCGACCCATAAATGGGCTTTCGAGTGAGGGGGAGTGTTAGAATACTAATATAGGATCCTGAAAATGGTCATTCTCTAATACCTTGAGGTTTTAGAGTAACTGGTTCCTTAACACATGGTTGGACGCTAAGGTTATGCTTAAGGGCTCATAGTGTTCCACTCCTCAATCCCAAGATAGTTATTTCATCTTAGTTATTTCATCCCAAGATGGGATTTCAAGTGAGGGGGCGTATTAAATATCAATAGAAATTATGACATCAGCTTTCTTATGTCATCAACATGACATCATTATTGTACTTGACACTATAGCAAGAGTAGCCACCAACTTTCATATTTTCTATATATTGAGGCTTTTGCCTCCTTTGTAATTTGCATTAGAACATCTAATATATACATATTTTAGTTTCTCTGCCAATCTCTTTCTCTCCTCTCTACAATTGTTCCTTTATTATTTTCCGCATATAATGTTTTCTCATATTCTCTGAGAATAAATGATAACAAACTGACTTAATCCTTGTTAAAACCTGCCTTAAGTTGTAGCAACTCTATTCAACAAGCTCTGCCACAATAAAGGATAAGATGGTATTAGATCGGTAGAAGTACAAACATTAATGTCGGGTTTAGTAGTTTAGAGAACATTAATGAGGATGGAACATAATGAATATTGTAAAGACATATATTAAAGGTGAAGGAAAGAAAATGATAGTGTTAATCAAGGATATTGAGCGAAAGAATAAGCATTCATTTGTAAATTCCAAGAAATAAACTTTACTTACAACTAGTGGAAGAAGATGCAAGGTAAAATATGTCAATGTGAATATAATTCTAATAGATTGAGTGTATATTAACAGCTGTAAATTTGCATAGATAGTAGCTGTAAATCTGTATATATAACAGCTATATTAAGCTGACTTTTTAGGCTGATTCAGAGCCTGATTTTGGGGGATTTGTTAGGCTGATATAGAGGCTGATATCAGGGGATCTGGTCGCTGATTTGTAGCTGTAATTACCATTTGTAGCTGTAATTAGCTCTGCTGTACCTATAAATACAGGAGCTTGTTTGTATCAAAAATCATCAGAATTCATAGCATTTTCTAGTATCGTTGTCATGGTATCAGAGCTGGTATTTAAATAAAAATCTGCTCTTGTACTTTTTCTTGTTCTTTTGCAAGTTCGTTATTACGGGTAGTTCCTACAAAGGATCGGACTAATGACGTATCAATACAATTTATCTCAAATTAGATCAAGGGAGCATGACAACTCAAGAGTTTTATTCTTCTTTTGAGAATTTATGGGGTGAATACACAGATATTGTCTATGAGAGTGTGCCTTCTAAAGGACTAGTGCTGCAAACGTGACCAATTTTTAATGAAACTGAGAGGAGATTTCGAGCCTATCAGGTCCAATCTTATGAACAGGAATCCGGTTCCTTTAATGGACATCTGCATGGGTTAACTACTTCGTGAAGAACAAAGGCTTGTGACACAAACTTTCATCGAGCAAAAAGCTCCTGCTCCAATTCCGGTTGCCTACGCTACCCAAGGAAGGAAGAGGTGGAAGAGATATGAGTAACATCCAGTGTTATAGTTGTAAAGAATTCGGACATGTTGTTGCAAATTGCACTAAAAAATTCTGCAATTATTGTAAGAAGACGATAAATATCATCAACGATTGTCTCGTCCGGCCTCCAAAAAGAGCTAGAACTGCCTGCAAAGCCTCAGTTGGATCCACAAATGCTCCTAATTTTGGTCAGTCTTCTGTTACTCCTGAAATGATCCAGCAAATGATAGTTAATGCTTTCAACCTTAGGCATATCAGGTAACAAAAATTATGCTCATAAGCCTTGGTATTTTGATTCTGTTGCTTCAAATCACATGACTAGCTCAACATTACCTCTAACTAATGTTCAAAAATATAAAGAAGATCTTTAAATCCAAACTGCCGATGGTAACTCTTTACCTATAACTGCTATTGGAGATATTCCAAGCTCTCTAAGTAATGTTTTTGTGTCTCCAAAGTTATCCACTAATCTTATATCTGTTGGCCAATTAGTTGACGATAATTGTACCATTCAATTTTCAAATTCTGGTTGCTTTGTGCAAGATCAAGTGTCCGGGAAGATGATC
>PHNY01290749.1:2238-14434 GCA_003724115.2 Anethum foeniculum | reverse complement strand
TCTCTCTCTCTCTCTCTCTCTCTCTCTCTCTGTTTTCTCCATATATATACATACAGATAAAATACATAGGTTTTCCGGGCGAACTGAGGAGCAGGTTGCTGATCAGTATGACCAATCTGTGATCGAAGTGTTGTGTGTTGTTTTATCTTGAAAGTGATATTGCTGCAACCCAACACAGCGTAAGTGGGGCAATAATCACTTCAAGAACTGTCTAGGATTTTCGAGGGCTAGGTGACTCAACTGTTCTGTTTATCAGATTTTGTGAAAGCTTCTCTAGAGCTAAGTGATTTCTTATTTCTCTTGTTCATTACAGTCTCTGATTATTTATATTGTTTCTGCCTTCGTGATTATTTTGTTATTTGGTTTCTGGTCTATTCTTGTTATATAATTGTCCTATTGTTGTGTGTTTAGTCTATATTCCCAACAACTTATGCAGTTGGAAAGGAAGCAGTTGATCTAGTCCCAAGATTGGCATATTTTCCTCTTGGCCGGAACTTAGAACGACTCTTGGAATACTTGGTAGAGCCATATGTCTCTCGGTATTACCTCCCAGAAATCTATGGCAAGGCTTAGTATTATAATTACCAAGTGATTTTAACCCCTTCTATGTTGCATCTTGTTTAACTCTTTCACTTGCTCCTTACTTGTAAACAGATAGAGCAAAGGGTCAAATCAAACATGTACTACTCCAATTATTTTAGAAAAAGAAATAGAGAAGTGTATGTTATAATTATATCCATTTTGATGTTAAAAAAATTCCTTCAAAAGTAGAGAAAAGTTTAGTAAATTAATATTAAATTATTAATGGTCAACCTTTAAGAGTAATTTATCAAATTAGTTTGTAATATGTGCCCAAGGGCACACACTAAGCACAAACTTTTATGTATCTAGCTCATTTTGATTGGTGTAGTTCTTGTGTATACAGGGGTCCACCACTATTAAGATATGAAAGTCAATCAAAATGAGCCAAATTTAAGGGCACATAATAGAAAACCGAATTATTAATATGTCTCTTAAGAGGAAGGGTATGGTAAAGAGATTAGCTCAAATATGAACTTTAATGGTTATGTAAGGCCAAGTGTCTGACACTCTTTCATGCCTGTACAATTTGATACCAATCATAAAATGTATAAGATACTTATCAAGATACTTTAACTTCATATTGAACAACAAGAAACAACCAAGTGAAAGAAGAGCTTACTTTTCTAAGTGTAAATAAATGAGAGGTGTTTATGTCACTATAGAGTCTTCAGAAGGGTAGGGATGACACAATCTCCCTATTTATCAATGTCTCCCAATTTATCAATGCAATAAAGCTTAGAGGTGATGAGAGCTCGTCGCAAGACTAATCCAAGCAAGACTAATATTGACAATTTGAAAAATAGTTATAGTATGTTGACAATGTCGGACAAGACTCAAACCCTACTTAACTATGGCCACAATTTGTATTTCTCTGCATATCAATGCCAGAAACTTATTAGTCATACATTGATACTCAATGCATGTGAATTAGTTCTCTGTGTTTTGCAGGTAAAGAAGATAAACCAACTTGAAGGACATCCTTATGTTCATCTATTCTTTTACGGCAGCTGAATGTAGTGGAATATCAAAACATTAAACTTAAGTAGTTAGTGAGGAAGAGCTGAAAGCTTTGAGTTTGTATGTGTACCCCAAAAACTAATCATTATTCAGAACTACAGTAGGTATTAAGGAGACGTAATATCACCTAGGAAAATATAAAGAATATAATGTATTTAATTATAATTAACTATTGCTGACAAATTATACACACCGAACTATAGATACAGAGTTAGACTAATTACTACGACAAATCGAAATGAGAAGATACGCAACCTCCGAAATCCATACAAAGTTTGCATTTGTAAAAACAATGCCCTGGGTACTAACTTACAGCCTTAAGCAATATCTAATACTGTTAGATATTGTTATTTACAATACAAATATAGAACTATTAAAATTCCCCATAAAAATTGAGCAAATCAAACATGCAAGCAACTTAAAAATTGGCATTATTAAGTAACTATGGTTCAGGGTCTTCAGGGTTTTCACAAGAGGAATAGCTACCATCTTTTGATAAGATTTAAACCCACGAATCTATTGCTAGATGCAACTGAAATTTCCCAAAAGGTATAATAGAGGACATGGGGTACTGTGTCATAAGCTTTTATAATTATACTTGTTATCTTCTGCTCTATTTTTTCAGCTAAATAAAACAAGAAGACCACTTGGTTACAAAATACCAAAAAGAATATAAACCTATCATCGAACTATAAACCGAAATATGTTCGATTATGCATGTACAAGTGATATGTTTTTAACATGCAAATATGCACAGACTAATAGCATGTCAAAAATCACCAACAATTAATAACTAATTCATAGATACCAGAATTCACTAATAATACTGCCAGTAACTAAAAGGCAGTAACTTAAAACAACACTACCAACAATTTCTCAAAATATTAATCTTCCCTACAATTACCCATATATTATAAATTGCAATTCTAAAACTCTCCATTAATGGTTACATTCCAGGTTGATCCCAAAAGTTCCAATTGAACCTGTGTATCAAGTCAAAGCCAACCTTCGTTTCAAGACGATCATTGTGATTGACATTATAACGATAAAGATAAAATTATGACAACCGGTAAACATTTAAGTCACATGTTATTACAACTTAGGGCAGTTCAGATGTTTTAAAATATAAAAATTAATAAAAATGTCAGAAGACATAAAAGCTAGCATGTTCAGTTCTACTCATCTTCGCTATCCGATGCGTAATCTACCCGGAGTCGTTCTTGAAATTTTTGATGCCCTTTACAGAAGGAAAAAAAGTTTTTAAGTATTAGTTAAAAATATAATCATAATATATATATATATATAATAAATTACTTTATATAAATATAAATGGTAATCTATTCAAATTTTTGTGGTATTGTTCATCTATTTAAATAATTTTAATTTAAAAATATTATTTTTTCAAATGAAAGATGACATATGCAATAAAACTATAATATTTATATGTGAATGCAACTGTAATGTTTACGAATTTTTATTTTTCAAATATGAAATATTTTAATTTGAATATTTAAAAATAAAATATGCTCTTCTTCATCGATAAGCCCTGTGTGATCGCACATGCCCAGACACCCCTTTAAATCTACCAACTTGACACTCGGTTTCATCGGAGAAAAAGACCCAGTGTTCACTAGTTTAGATCGAGCAAGATATGTGAGTCTTGCAGTAAACTTGAAGACTTCATCATATTGAAAATAGTGATCGGGTTGACAAATCTAACTGCTTAATCGTTGAGATTAATGAAGCAATAACATTTTTCTCCATTTACTTCCGTTCTGATTAAGAGTTCGACGCTGTAAAAAGGCTCCCAAGATATTTTATAGGGAGATTAAGTATAATTCTGAACAACAAGTTTACGATGTCTGGACTCCATCAATAAGAAGGGGCACATCATCATCTAATGCACATAATCGAAGTTGACTATCAAAAGCCGTGGAACTAATCATACACATAAAAACAGCAACGGAATCATTATAGTCGCCGTAGTGAGCATCAAAACATGGGTAAGAAGAATCCGATCCAGCAGGAAGTTGAATATTAAAGGTTAGGACCTCAGTGTGTATATTAAAAGACATCAACCCAATACAAGATTGTGTGGCTTAAAAATATCCACGAACAAATTCAAAAGTGAAGTTAGTTGGAATAGTAAAGGGATCGGGGCCAATCTTATTCCAAGCATCCATTTATATAGAAAAGACCTCATCAGAAAAAGTTGAAGTAAATGCAGCAATTTCACTTGTTCGAACAATCCTAAGAATCTTTAAATCATCGTCAATTGCATTACAACCAAAACCCAAAGCCATTTTTCCGCGTTCACGATTTATGGTGGATGAGGGAATTAGTTTCGAACAATTGGTTGCGAGGTTCCATAGGTAAATATTTTTTAGAGAAGGAGCAAGGTCATTCGTGATATCAACAAAAACACATACATTACCACAATCAGAACCAATCAGAATAGGGTCAGGGAGAGAAGGAAACTTATCTGTTTTCGACCCAATTTTTTTATTAAGAATCAATATCGACCCTGAAAAATTAATGGCTCCAACAAATGAATTTTATATTCTTCTAAAATTAAATATCTAATATATTAAATATGATAAAATACAAAAAAATGTTTATCTACAAACTTACAAACATTTTTTGTTGAACAAATTTATAACTTGGGTTCAACATCATTTGTTGATTAATAATTAAAATTTTATTGAATACACGTACTTTAATTTTTCGATATTCTTCTAGGATTCACCAATACCAAATTAGGATATAAAGAATTGAAATTTTATATGTTTAAAATATATATGTTTAACGATAATTAAATTTTGTTGAATTAATATTATATATTTCTCAATTATATTTAAGGGGTTCACTAATACCATATTAGCGTATAGAAATATGAAATATTATCAATTTAATATGATTTTCTTAATCATACAAATGTAAAATTAATTTATATATTTGAACAACACAAGTATATCTGTTGTTCAGCAAATGACGTTGAACTTAAGTTATATATTTGTTAAACAATTGTTATAAAAAAAATTCAATTTTTTCGTAAAGAATGTAGGAAAATATTTTTTTAATAACTTATAAAATATTGTAAATATATTTTCTTTCTACAGCATATATATTTTAAAAAAATTAATTACAATTTAATAAAGATGTTGAACCCATGATGTTTTATATGTACTTTTAGATTTATTTTTGAATTATTTTTAAGGTGCATGTGTATCTTTATTTCATAGAGCGCAATATGCAAATCGTTAAGATTTAACGGTTTTATCCAAGCAAAGTAAAAGAAAATGAAATAGATTTAGAGTTGAAAACATTAGGGTAAGGAACCTGACTGTCAAGTGATTATAACCTCTAGATAACGATAGATCAATCAGCCTTCTTTTTCATCATTGATCGTATAAACAGTACTCCATTAATCAATCTATCCTGGAATCAAGTCAAATTTGGATCCCTGGCTAGAGAGAACAAAGAAATACATCAACGAATTATAGCTCTTCATAATGTTCAAGACCAGCTAGACAATAACGGAAAACTAAAGACGATGAAGTGAAAACTAAATGATTTGCTATGTAAAGAAGAAGTTTTCTAGAAGTAAGGGTGAGTACTATAGTTACAAAGTGGAGACTAAAACAAAAAAAAATCCGTCAGAGGGCTAAAAGAGGGGAAAACATAAATACTATAAATGGTATGGTTTTTGGATGGTGTGGTATGATGTTCTCCACTAGGTAAAGTGATATATTGATATAATGTTGTCCATTCTATTTAATAAAATCAAATAGTAATATTATAATTACTAATAAATAATAAATAATCAATTATTTTTTTCAACTTAAACACATTATTTTTTTTACATATTTTATAACTCAAATATCTTAATTTCTAAAAATCACGAACATATACTTCTTGTATTTCTTAATAACTAATTCATTATAAAAACCCACACACATTATTGCTACAGTAGAATCTCGATAAATAAACGTTCGATAAATGAATAACCTTATCAAATGAATATTTTTTTCTGATCCTGACTTGGGCAAATGGACTTAATGAATAACCTAGCTAAATGCATTAACGAATATTTTTTTTAGTCTTTATAGGCCTTATATAAATATAAACGAATAATCACTAAATTTCGTATAATTTATTTGTATTTATATAATATATCAATACATTTGATCCAATAATTAATTTTCATACACATTCATAAGTCAAATCTGTTCGAAAAATGCTTTTAAAGTTGATTATTTTTTCCCTTCATAAAATGTATCTAATCCTTAATTATATGCAATGCAATGCATACATAGTAGTCGAATATATGGTATTGCATGGATAACTAATCTAAAATTAAAAAAATGAATGTAATTAAACATTACATAAGAAATATAATCGAGGTAAATTTTAGTTACATGGTGCTTTAGCTCCTGGAAAAACTAGTTCATCTCGGCAGATTATTGCGTTTGACGGGCACAGAGAATGCGAGATCCCTTTGGATGACTTACTTTCATATGATAGGTTTTTTGTTGTAGGGAACCGTGTTCATCCAGTTATTGAAAATGATGCGGAATGTAGTTCGGGGAAAGAGTAATTGACCAAGGTTGTGTCCCGTCGTACCTTTTGTAGTAGACTATCATGCTCTTGATTTAGTTACCCGGTAGTTGTACTTGACGTATACTGTAATGCCATTGCATAGAATGTGGCTAAGTTTTTGGGGTCTTTGTGGATAAGATTAAGAGACTCAATTATTTCAAAGTCGAAGTCTCCATCAACTTTCTTATATCATTGGTTGAGTTGCTTTTGGAAGCAATCATTATGCTTAGCGAGTTGTTTAGTTGTAAGTCCATCCCTTGTATCGTAAATTCGATCCCAATGTGAAATTATTCGTTCATTACGTATTAGAAGGATGAGAGCTCTCAGGGGACTCTGCTGTATGTTCTTTGGTTGCTTGGATTCTACACATCTCTGTTGATGACGATCATCAAGTTGGTATCTCAAGTCGTACTTACCATTTCTTCTATAATGACCCCAAGTTGCATCTCCATGATGATGTCCATTATGCCTTGAGTGATCGAGATCCCGTGAGGATCCGAGGTGACTGTAGACGTTTGACATTAACTAGTCTTTATGATATGGGAGCAGCACGATTGCCTTGACTTTTCTTCGTAATCATCTTCATCGAATTGACGAGAAGTTGTATAAATGGGGCTAGTTGTACTAATGGAAAAAGGCGATAAGTGCATCCTTTTGTTGAGATTTCATCTGTTGGACTATTTGTTGTGTCAAATGCTAGAGATTTAGGTCTATGGCTGCATCCACAGTTGCTAGGGCCATAACGGGTAGAACATGCTCCGGTTGACGTTGTCTGTCTATGCAAACCGCTAGCCTATTCTCTTGGGCTCGAGCTGGATGGACAAGTTGAACTTTTAGGTTTTGATTGACCATGTCTCTCCGAATATCATTAAGGATTGAGTTCGTGTCATCACCGAACGGACAGAGATTCAGCAATTTTTTCAGATTTGGGACGGGTAGCGGGTAAATATTTATAAAAATATAGGGATTGGGAATTGAGGAGCAAAATAATCTTTGTTCGGGGATCGGGGACGGGAATATCATTCTCCAACCCCGAAGTGACTCGATACTTATCTCTAATAGAAGAATGATTCGGATAACACTCCTCCATCCCGAATCGACTGATACCCATCCTAGTATCAGCTAGTATATATATAAATATAATAGACACACGACCAAACAGGCTCGATACGTTAGTCACAAGTAAAACAAACGGATTAAATATCCTTGTTCTAGATGTCTCGTCAAAAGTATTATTAGCCGGTTGTAACTGTACCAAACATGTCTTTTGAGAAATATCAAATATATTATGTCTTTTAAGTTTTTTTGCGATTTTACTATTTTCTGAAAATATTTGTAAAAATACGGTGAAACTAAATCAACCAGATATACAACTAGTTGCATTCGAAGTTGATTTTGGTTGCAATCGAAATTGATTTTGGTTGCATGGGATCGCAGACCCGCCTAGGTTGCAACTGGTTGAATCGAGTTGCAGAAAAACAATATTTTTGCAAAATAAAAATTAAAAAATCATATTTTTACAAATAAAAATTAAAAAAATATATTTTGCAATTTTAAAAAAATGATAGTATTTTTGCAAAAAAAAAATTTTTGCTGGGGTATTTTTCAAAAAGGCCCTTGTCTTTTTGGACTTTCTAAAATATTCTGGATAAAATCTTTTAACGCTTGTTTATTATAGAGGATAAAATGGATATAAATTGCAATGGATTGTCAGATATTCCAATGCATGCCGGTGAAAACTGAGCTCAAATTACCTTTGTCAACATCCGAGATTCGGATCAATGAATTTAAATTTCTTTCTAAGTATCTTTCTAATAAGTACGCCTTCGTTTGAAAATAAAAGTCTTTTAATTTTCCTGTACATATTTTTGAGAAATTTGATCACATAATTTAAAATATAATTTTAAATTTTTTTAATAAATCAAAATATTAAAGTAATCCTTTTATTTATAATTCTATTTTTTATGTATGCAATCAAAACTCTTGAAAATACTTGTGAAAAAGTCTAAGCGATTAATATGTCCAAGGACCAAGGAAAGGGAGTATTTGATTTACTAATGGGATCCAGATGGTCTGAGATATCACCATGGTATAACTAATGCAGAAAACCACAGTTAAACAATGTATCTGAAGTAAGCACCAAATACTTGATTATTGCTGGTAGCACAACTAACAGTTGATTAATGCTTTAAGCATGAGCAAACCAAAGTCTTACCGTGTGAGATGAAGTGCATCAGAAAACGAACAATCCAATGACTAATTACCTTGCAAGATGAAGTGCATCAAAGATAAAACATGCACAATGTTTGACAATTGTTATGTCTTCACTTTCAGAAGCTAACATAATTAAAGGAGTACATAAAAACTATGAATTCTGAAACCAATACCAAATCCTCATAATTAAAAGTTCCTCCAGACTAATCTTAGATTCACAGATACCATACACAATCACACAAAGGAATCCTTTGTGATTTTATCATGTGGCATCTTTATTAGCATTCTGAAACATTCCCCTCCCCTGTTTCTCATTTGTAATTCATTCTTATATAAGTTCTCTTATACTAACATCGAAAGCAAATAATTCCGAAATCATTGCTACAAAAAATTGTCAAAAATCTACACTTGTTCGTATTTCATCAAACTCCTGTATTATTTACATGAAGAGAGAAAACAATAAGAACTGTTCTCCCGAAAACGTGAAAATAAAAAATACTCATTTTCCCGAAACTAATAACAAAAGCAAATATATCTCATGCCTAAATAACGTTACGGACATATGACAAAATGACCACTGCCATAAGTATCTTCTCCTTCATGCATAAGTTTTACCCTGTTGTGACATGGTGAAGGGTCCGAAGGAGGCACTGGACCTCTAGGCAGCTCGTTAGGAATGGCGCTGTAGAACCCCATAGCTTTTACTTTCATCGACATCCCTGTCGATGCTGTTGCTGCAAATATGGTGAAAATAAGCAATGCCACCCTAAGCTTCTTTGTATCAAACAACATGATGAAATGTTGCTAACTTTCTGTGTTTCTTTCGAAATTTCCCTGATCACCGTCGCGCGATCCACGGTACTAATGGAACAGCAAGCTTGTGTTATGGTTGATGGTAATGTTGTGGCATGAAAGAATGTCAAGAACACAAAGAGAGAAAATGAAAGGAGCTGGGAGGGAGTAGTTGAAATGTTAGAGTATGGTGTTGTGGATTGAATACTATGGGTTTTCAAGTTTCAACACAGGATAATAGTACTAATGGTATATGTGATGACCTTTTAAGACTTTAAAATATTTGAGGTGTTTAAGTATTAGTAAAGAAAACATATCTCATTAGCAAGCCAATTTAGAATTTTGGGATTTATAGAGTATCATTGTACATGTGGGACTGTTATACTTGTTTATTCACCACTTCAGTTAACCTTTTTTTCTCTGGTTTTGTTTCTAATGCTCTGTTTGTTGGTATCTCAGTAGATTAATTATAACAATTTATTTTTAATTTTTAGTTTGGTAATCAATTGTTCAAATCAAGAGATTTCAATCAGGAGTTCGAATCAGGATAAAACTTCAACATAAATATAAAGATGAAGAAAAAGAGAAATGCTAAGTACTCAAAATTGAATCCAAAATGACACGTTACACGTTCTGATTAGTAGTTATATAACTACATAAGATAGAGCTCGTTTGCATCAAAAAAAAAAAAAGATAGAGCTCGTATATTCAAATCAATTTTACCAATTAAAAATGGTTTAAACTAACATTACTTATGGCACATCATTTTGAAACTATTTTGTTACCCAATTTTGGATGCTGAAAAATTTGAAACACTGCACTCTTCAATTCATAATATATAATTTTCGAAGGAGAGTGGTGTCCATAACGTATAGTTAAATAGGGAATTTTCGAATGAGAGCAGTGAAGAGATAAATGTTAATTTACGGACTAGTTTGAGTTATTTTTCTCTAGAAACAATTAATCTAGACTTTGTTTTCTGAAACGAACTTGTATATTGTCGGGCATTATTTTACCTAAAGAACTTTCCAAAGATATTTATTTTTAATTTCCCACATCAAAGGGACACTTGGTGAATTATAACCTGATCGACGGCTGTTAAGACAGAGTATCTTATCATTCCTAACTAACATAATATTTCTGGATAAACCAGCTGCAACTACCTCTTATTACATCAAATCAGTGCCTCAAGCAGGTCATATTTTAAAAAAAAACGAAATAGTTCCTAAATCGGTTCCTAAAAATGTTCTCGAATGACTTGAATGCCTATAATTTTTAATTTATTTTATGTATATAGATTGAAATATGTCTTCACTAATTAAAATATTCGATATGTAACTTACGATTTTGATATTTATTTCGAAACTCCTAGTATTTGCTCCTTTTTCAATCTGGACAAAATTTTAAAATATGCATTTGTTTAACAAACTTTCGAACCCAATTATAATGTAATACTAATTTTATTTCGAATAATTTGAAGTCTTAATTCCGCCACTATTTGACAAATTCGCATAACATTATATAGAATAAATTAAGTTAGGTGAAAAACTAGACACTTTAGTTTACAAAAATCGGCTACATTCTTTATTTAGCTAAAATAATTCGTGTTCTAATAAAGCTACGCCAATTATTGGCAAAGCAAAGTCGTGTTTTATGCTATTGCTGTGATTTTCACTAGAAGGGTTATCGTTAAATTTAGTGGCACAGGAAACGATAACTTTTATGTAATTGTAAGACAAAGTTGCATGGCTGAAACACATTGTTGTGAGTTTAAGCATGGCCTTACTGTCACGCTTGTGTGATTAGTTGAAATTTCACATGATTGGGCTACTTTTTCTATTGTATTTTGCTCATCAGCCAAGCCTTTTCAATCTATTTGGGACCCCAAGTCTCCAATTCGTGCAAACTTTTGGTGAAAGCCAGTGACAGAACATATCAGACTTTACCAGTGGGGAACATTTTTGCCTTAGATCTGATTTCAGCCAGAAACCAGTGTTTCTAGAACTAAATAAGTACCAGCTGCCTCCTTAGGTCCTGTTTGTAGATTCTGTTTTGTTTTGCAGTTTATTAAATTAACACCGTAGAGGATAAAAATCGTCGGACTTTTAAAGATTCGGGGTAAAAATGTTATGTTGTATTTTCTTAAATGATCTTTCAAGATCAGTCGAGATTTGAAAATAAAAAAATTAGGACCAACTGGGACTTCAAAAAAAAGAAGCGGATTATTTGATATGAACCATATGACGCGTTCTTAGGGTCTTAAGGATGAACCTAATAAGTGATCATTAGGGTCTTAAGGACGGACTCGGTATGAATGGCCTTCAAGCATGAACTGTACAAACTTTTGGTGAGAGCCAGTGCCAGAACATATCAGACTTTACTGGTATTAGCCAGAAACCTGAGTTTCTAGAACCAAATAACTAAGAGCAACTCCAGTAGCTTCCCTATTTAGAGTCTTAAACTAAAATATAAGGAATGTGACAAAAAAATCCACTCCAACAGTGTCCTAGTAATTCCTCAAATGACTAAGATCCACTGAGATCTTATTTATCTTCAAGTCCAAGAGTGTCTTAGTAGATGCCCTAAAAATATTATAAAATATTATGTCTTAGTAAGTTAGAGCAAGTCCAAGAGTGTCTTAGTAGATGCCCTAAAAATATTATAAAATATTGTGTCTTAGTAAGTTAGGACATTATTTGTATACATGGACTCCAACAACCAGCCTTAAATTCATGCCCTATTATTATAATAATAATATATTTGAAATATAATTATGGAGGGAAGGAAAAAGAAGTATGTGAAAAGAGAGAACAATAATTTTTTATTGTTAAATGTGAGATAAGGCTAGACTAGGACAGCCTTAAAAATAGGGCAAATAAGAGTTGTCACAGCATTTTAAGGCACTGCTAGGACACTGTTGGAGCTTTCTTTTTACTCATTTGCCCTAAATATTGATTTAGGACACCATTTGAGGCATCTCTTGGACTTGCTC
>PHNY01290690.1:639-23386 GCA_003724115.2 Anethum foeniculum | reverse complement strand
AGAAACTGGGCCTAATTCAAATTATAGTCCAGATCTGAAAAGTAAACTAATTCAAATCCTAGTGTAAATCTGAAAAGTCTATTTTCATGGGCTTAGTTAACAGACTCCACAAAACCCAACACATTAAACAACCATCTCATACTTCTCCATTCACACTTATTTTTTATTTCCCACCATTTTTCTTATTTATAAAATAGAGTGAGAAAAGAGAACTTTTTAAAATTTTCGTAGTCCAAAACTTCAGACACACAAACTCAGGATTCTCTTTAGTCATGCCGTTTCGGAATCCTGGTTCCACCGCTGCACACACACATTGATCTTTTTATATTTCTTTGATAGAATGGGGTGTCACAAAGAAAATAAAAGAGATGAAGCATAGGGTTTTTAGGTTGATGGAGCAATCATAGTAGGTGCAGCAGGGTGGCCCTAACTATAGACAAGCAAGACTTGCGTCTAGGCCCCTATACTTGAGGGCCCTAAAATCTTAAATTCTCTTAGGTAAATATATATAAAATTACATGATATACGTGTGTTAGAGCCCCATAAACTGATTTCAACTAGGGCCGGCCCTGAGGTGCAGGACCCTCTTGTCTAGGAGTCACAGCTTGCCTAAAGAAAAATGGAATCACCTCTTTAATTCTCGAAAGAATTAATGTTCAGCTTCTTTGTGGCAAAAAAGAACTTATGATTGCCTTAAACTTCACCTCCTACAAATTTTTTGTCAACTTCCATTTTTCAGTTTCCCAAATTATGCTTAAAACTTTGGCATACAGCCTAGTTGGGAAGAGCTGAATTTGATCATTTGAATGGGTTTTGGAGGGTTTATACTCAAGATTGTGAGTACATTTCAAGGTGGCTTGTTGTTGCCACAGGCGCAAATACGGAACCAGTGATCCCTGAGATTGTTGGGATTAAAAGTTTTCCTCGCCCTGTAGTGCATTTACAAGTGAAAATAAATCAGGTGCTTCCGTGCTTATAGTTTAAAAAACAAAAGGGTTTTGGCAGTGGGGTGTGGAAATTCTGGTATGGTAGTTTATTTGACCTTTATAGGCACAATGCCATTCCTCATCTGGTGTTTAGAAACTCTGCATGTTCAACTGCATATATGATATATATACAAATTTCAGCATGGCTTCATTTTTCTTGACATGGGCATATATGAAAATCATGTTTTTTCTTTGGTATGTTGCTGTTGGGCCTAGCCCACTAATATAGGGAGCCCACTTATGTAAAGGGCCAATGACTAAAAGCCCACTAGAAAGGTTATAAATATAAGACCTTATCCATTGTAATAAGGGATTGGATTATTGAGATTCTAACAGTTGCATATTTTTTAATGCATTTTTATTTTTTTTTAAATAAGTAATGCATTTGATCCAGGTCCACGGCAATTATATGATCTAAGTGGTCACTCTACTAAAAATCTCATATATTAATTTAGTTAAATTTTAGTCATCAATTTAACGGGGTATTATTTAAATTACTAAAATTAAAATAAATATCAAATAAATACATCTAAATATGTGTACTCAAGAACTAAAAAATATTTTATGAAATTCTATACATTTTACTTGAATGCTACTACAACAAGTTATTAATTTTACTATTTTAGATAACATAGTAAGATTTTTAAAAATTTATCTACTATTTATTTTTAATTTTGTAGTTGTTTTTTATTTAAATAAAAATAATTAGTATATAAAATTTATAAAATTTTGATATATTTTTAAAGAGAAATTATCGAAAATACTATTTTTCTAAGTTTTTTGCGATTTTACTATCTTCTGAAATATTTGCAAAAATACGGTGCAACCAAAATCAACTAGATATGCAACTAGTTGTATTGAGTTTTTTAGTTGCATTCGAAATTGATTTCGGTTGCATTTGAGATTGATTTTGGTTGCATGGGGTCACAGACCCGTCTAGGTTGCATCGAATCATATTTTTGCAAAAAAAATAATTACAAAATTGTATTTTTGCAAATAAAAATTTAGAAAAACATATTTTTGCAATTTTTAAAAAAATGATAATACTTTTACAAAAAAGTTTTTGAGCTGGGGTATTTTTCAAACAAGCAGGTGGTGCTCTGACCAATTAAACTACGATCTCGGGAAAATAAGAAGGGGGTTTAGCAGAAATTTTTCTTTTTTTATTCTTATTCCTCCGTATCGGGTATTTCTATCTGAAAAAGACACGAGGGTTATACCATCTCTAGGTATATTGGAAAATTGTTGGGTCGAGCTGGATTTGAACCAGCGTAGACATATTGCCAACGAATTTACAGTCCGTCCCCATTAGCCCCAGCCTATTTTAAATACTAGAATTCATAATTTTTTATTTTTATTGCGGTAAAATTCAAATTAGGTATTTCATAAAAATAATTTTTAATTTTTAATTACATATTTTAAGGTATTTATTTGATATATGACCCTCTCATATAAATGACCACTTTGATATTTAATGTACTACTAGACGCCTAGATATGTAAAAAAATATGTAACGTGTAATCAGCCGGTGCCTTTAATCAAATAACCATCGAGTACAAGCTTCCCAAAAGAATGATAACCACCATGCATAAGCATCCTACCAAGTATGAAATTGCCAAAAACAAACTTCACCTTTAAAAGTTAAAGGCGTGCTCATGCTGGCACATCTCTAAGTGGAACATGAAGCATACTTCTCAACAAACAAAAATGTGAAATATCAACTAAACCGTTTCCACATCATAGTGTGCAACCTTTTCTATAGTAATAGATCCCTCTAAGATCATTCACTAACCAGAATTCTAACGAAAGGGTTGGAACAAATAACAGAAGCAAAGGGGGTTACGACCAAATCTGATGGCAATAGTAAAATTATTGGCACTAAAATTTCTCATCCCAGAACAGATTAATCTTTGCTATAAACTTCACGTGGACAAACTTAATTCATCCTTCTCCTTCGGTCTCTATCTCTTTCTCGACCTTTGTCCCTGCCATCATCCCTATCCCTCCTTGCACTCCTCTCCCGATCCCTTTTTCTTTTTCTTTCTAGCTCATTAGCTTTATCCAAGTATCTTTCTGTATCACCAGTATCTCCATTGCCCTCTTTTTCCCTCCCCCTGCATGTACTTGATAGATTTCGCTGAGGGCTTTTGCTTTCACCAGGACTGTGATTACGCTTTCTTGATGATTCATGCGACTCTTCTCTTCTCTCTCTTCTATCTGAAGTTCCCCTTTCTGCAGGTTGAAAGGTTTGAAAAACTATTTGACAAGAATTCTCATAGCTACACACATAGTTAATTATCAAGTTTAACTACAGAAATGCATTATTTCTTGTGAATCATACTTTCCCGAGACAATATGCTGCAATTAAATATTGCTCTAAATCAGTTACGAAATGCAAACGATCCAAAGACAACACCAGTGCTTTCCTATATTGCTATCTAAAACCCCAATTAATAGTATACCAAACAATTAATCCTAGAAAAGGTTTTGCAATTGGTATCAGATCTGAAAACAATGAAATCATACCATATACTAGTATGGATTCTTTTTACAAAAAAAAAATATTATCTATATTCTAGCAAAATATCATAATACCACTTACCATTGATAAGAGTATTTTCATTGGAATGCACTACACCAAGTTCCGACTCCAGATGCTTCCGATGTAGGGCAACTTTTTTCTCAATTTTCCCAACATCTTTTACTCCCTCGTCCTCGAGAGAATCACGATACTCGATCAAAGCAACTTCGAGGTGTCTCAGTTTTTGTCTGCATGAAAAATACATTATTCAAGCAAAAAGGGCAAATACGTCATCATCCAAGATTTAGGATAACCTATGTACAGGAAACTAGGTAGATTAGAATCGAAATATTTCTTGCAGACACACCAATGAAATAAACAAAAGTTTCCGCTGATCCTGTGCATGACAATATATGGGACAATCGAATAAATTTAACTACAGACATCAGCATACTACGTGACAAACCTTTGTTCCTCATTAATCACACTATTAGGATGCACCGGAACACTTGCATCAATTGCCAGGTCCATCTCAACGCACTTAGGAGCATTCTCACCTCCTGAAAATGGATAAGTTAATTTAAGGTCCTTAGTATTTGTCTTCAATTCATCATCACTTTCATTGTCATCTCTTGCCCATTTTGAGGCTGTCAACATGGGTTCACATTTCTCTGTATCTGTTAAGGCTCTTGATTCAGGTTGCCGGATAGGAATGGTTGGAGCCAATTGTCCAGACTCTTTTCCTAGTAATTGTATTTCATCTTCCCTGTCACTACTCAATGCTGACAACCCCGCAGACTCCATCTCAGTTTTCGTTTCTTTCTGCCCACCTGGGTACCTAACAGAATTTAAATGAGTCTGGGCATATTTCAAGTCATCATTTTGTTCATATCCCCTCTGTTTTTCTGCTTCTTCCAGATATAGCAATCGTGCAACCATTGATTCTCTACTGCCTACAAGAGATAGTCCATTTTGCCTACAGCGTCTTTCAAGCTCGCCAAGTGGAAGATTTAGCAGCTCATTCGTGAATGCTCCTTTTCCCATTGCCAGTGCTGCATCTTGATAGTTATTTACTGCATCACTTGTTTCACCAGAACTAACTTTTTTTTCTAAATCAGGTGCAGCGCCACAAATTGAATGAAAAGGTATAACCCCACAGCTCCCAGATCTAAGAAAAGTAGTACGTAATCCATTTATATATGCATCTGAAAAGAGAAACCAGTTAGCCCATACTTGAAGAACCTTGAGAACTCTTTCCTGCAGTGTGCCAGTAGTAACATTATCAAAACATTTTAAAAGGATTACAAGCAATCAAAACATATTAAATTAAATCTTTAAAAAGAACATTACTTTAAGTGCCTCCGCCGTAATCCTTCCTGAGATACTATGATACAAGTCGTTGAAACTCTCTACTATGTCTGGTAACGCTAATTCAAATTTGGTGCGATAGGCAGATGCATTTTTTACTGGAGCACTGCTATTGTGAAGGATGTCTGAGACAAGCATGAGCCTAGCAACTTTAGTTGGAATTGGAGTATCCTTTAGAGTCAAAGACTCTGTCAAAACTTCAACAATCTGTAAAAACACAGTAGAGCTACATTAGCAATGTCAGAATAATTAAGAAATACCTCCCCTGACCTATCATGTCAGAAAGAGCACACATCACTTTACGAATTATCAGTAGCATGCCATTGGTGAATAAAGCTGAGAGGCTAGAAGCAAAATGAAGATACATTACTCCAGTGAAGTACGCTCACTAAACAAAAATTCATAGCATGTCAACACCGTGTTGCTCTTTCTAAAAGAGATGTAAACCTGTACATATGTATTTGCATACAAATATATATAATTACCTCTCCAGCAGCATCAGCATTATCCAATGCAAAACTCATAGCTTCCAATATCTGACTTCTTTCTAATGTCAAGGCCCGCAGCATATCTTCAAAATCATCTCTTTGAGCATCATTAAGTGTCCGTTCAAGCTCTGTATGCTGTTTTCGTTCAGGCTCTATATGCTGTATAGCATCACGAGGTTTAATATTTTAATATTATACGGAGAACCATCACTTATTATACAACCCCTGTTGTGACTAGTAACTACAGTTTGACTGAGCAAGATAGTAAAAAAATACTATGCCATCATGCTGGCATTGTGCTACTTCACAAACACATATCACAATACAAGATGTGGACAGATTTGTATTTTTCTCTCCTTATTTGATAGGTTGAAATAATTCCACAACTTTCTTTCCTCGTGTATGTAACCAGGTTTGCACCATGCCATCGTGAGAACATTTACCCCTGAGGTATTGGTCTACTGGATATATAATCATAAAAGATACCAGAACAGAGAGTACCCTGCTTCTACCAGCAGCATATGTAGATCCAGACTCCACGTGCTCCGGGCTCCGGGCTTTTGGCAACTGGCGCAGAGGGGGGTATCCATCTAGACAAGGATAAAACAATGAGTCCTGAATCACATAAGTTGTCCATATGAAATGTACGAAATTATCTGACATAAGAGGCAATCTGACTCTAAAGCATAACCAGCTAGGACAGTCTTTATAGTTATGCATTACCTCGCTTTACCAGTTATCATGATAAAAGGATCAGTTCGCCAGCGCTGAAGTGTATCACCCTGCAAAACAAACAAAATATTTTTCATTCACAATGATATATGTCCTCTTCCTAAAATATCATATAAGCTACCATATGACAATAGCAGAACTTGTTAGACAAATGGCCAAACCTTTCTGACCATGTGAAGCGATACAATATATATAAATTGTTTTCACCACAATGATATATTTACAAATATAATATCCGGGCACAATAACAGGAAAAGATAAAAATGCCATGCCATTGTGCCAACAGGTTGCTCGCACTGTTATCAAAATGTCATTGTTGCATAACCGAATAAAAATCGTGACAAAATGTACCTGTGCAAAGGAATACAACCTCCAGATATAGTATGCATGCTCCTTCGATCCAGAATCAAACAAGAAAGAGAAAAGAGGATTGCCACGGCCTCTTTCCATGATAGCTTCCTCAAAAGAACAACCTCCATCAAGAACATAAAGAGCCATTGTATCAATCACATGGCGCAAATGATCATCTTTAGGTGGAGCAACAGTTATATCGGGCACATTAGGAGTAAGAACCTAGAATGGGATAACAAAGTAGCCAATAAGAATGAGAAACTAGAATCGTAGAATTTGTTACACAAAGGCATGTTTTGCTTCACAAATATAACATATATATGTGCTTGTGTGTCTTTCTCAGAACACACAAGCACATTATAAAATCAATCCCACACCCTACTCCAGCTAAAAAGGATAAAAAGATGAACTCTACTGTAAAAAGCAACTAACTGTATAAAATGCTTATAGTCAAGCAAAAGAAGGAAACCCAAGCACAGAAAATAGAATTATCGAAAATTGCCACCCAAAATCTGATACCCCCAACTTGATCTTCCAAAAGGATCCAACCAATGGCATGCCATAATAGGAGTTGCCTTCCTTTACAGACATTTCTTGTCTGGATCCTACTGAAACGCCCCAAGACCTCAGTTACATATCTTTATGGGGAATTAACCAAGAAAAACTACACAACCAAAGACACCACAACTGCCGATGGATATTGCAAATAGATCATGAGTTTTTTTTTTTTTTGCAAAGAACCAAGTTCCAATTGATTATAGAACACTGATCAAGTGTTCTCAGAAAGAATGCAAATGCATGATGTTTTGGGTTGACATACAGATCCATAAAAGGTTTGATTACATCCCAATTATAAAATTGTTTTTTTGAACAACCGTAAAAATGATCAAGCAGACTAATAAGGTTACCAGTTCAGATTTCTGGCTTGGAACTGAAGACACAGGAGCGCCAGAGGGACCAGACAAGATGACAGTTGCACCCTGCCAATTGAAAAAAAAAAAAAGAACAGAACAGATATAAAAATGTGCATCTACAAACATAAGTAGGTATCTGTAAAATTTATTATATAGGCCATAATTTTCAACTTACTATATAATTTATTCAACTAAAAAAGTTTTTTTTAATATGTGCACTTTTTCTTATTTTTCTTCATTTTACGGCTAGTTGGGGTATTCCCTCTATGGCTAACTACATCTAATTTGTGGTAAATATATGAGAGAGGATTCTGATAAAATCTGTAAAAGAGATAGGTATAGCTGTTTTTTGTTCCCACACTGTTGAAGACAGTTTATGATACTTTTGAACCATTGATCTAAAAAAGTCAAGGGTATATTGGGTTTTTCTTAGCAATTCCTTCCAATTCTGCAGGTATGTTCCATCTTTTGTACCACCTCCAATGTCAACCAAGGGTAAAGACTATGAAAAAAAGGTATTGCATTTAAATTATCCCTTTTCTTTCTATAGAGGACTATCTAGGTATGTCTATCTTTGATTTTACTTATATATATATATATATGGGTGAAGGAGAAAGAGAAAGGGAAATCTCGGAATATTGATCTTCTCATGGATGAATTAAACAAAGATCGTGAACACTAGGCTACTAGGCATGCTTATTTCTCACAGTGACTAACCAAGTGCACTTGTGATTGTTAAACTTTAGGTACCTCATTCAAGAATACTGATTTAAAGAAAAGGTTTCAGACAATCCACATGAGTATGATTCATACTGATACGAAAGCTTAAGAGCAAATATAGTCTCCTAGTTCCTAATGTTAACAAGATGAATCAAAAGAGGTGGCTCTGTGAATACGATCACCAAAATATTTCCACACTTTGGATGTTTTATCATAAGAGCAATGTAACTTGGTTGACGTAACCAATCATTTACCTACTCCCCTTCTTGGAACCAGATACCCCATCTTTGGAATTTCCACCTGCCATCCGTGAATGAATACAAAGGTCCATATTTTTATTAATTTGCCCGTGCAAAATAAAATTCATTGATATACTCCGCAGAGCAAACATAACAAAAATACAGAAAACAAATAAATAAATAGGAGGATAGAACATTAGCAGTCTAGCTACGCACAAACTAACCTTCAGAATCTAACTCGAGTTTGTCATTGGGATTAAATGTCCCTCCTCTAACAAATACGTTGGACCCTGGTGTGGTTTTATCCTGGAATGACTCCACAAACTCAGCATATAAACGAGCTGTTTCATCCTCCTCCCTCTACAAGATGAGGCCAGATAATTTAATAATCAAACCTACCGAAGGCAATGTGGTACACATTTAAAGGATTACAGTTAGCAACAAACCTTTTTTTTAGCCTCCTCCTCTTCTTTGTGCTTCTGAAAAGGTGTTTTCTTTCTTTTAATTGAGAAAGAATTCATCTTCTTCTATCAAATGTTTTAACCTACAAATTGTAGAAAACTCAATCATGACAAAAACATCTACCTCATATTTCGCATAAGAAGGATCAGTGTAAAAGCAAACATTAATACATTAATCTACACGAGATGTCACGCTAAAAGCCAATTTAGCATGAAAACCCTATATTCCAGCAATAAGTAACCAAATAGAGTACTAAAATTCACCAATTTTCATCCATAACAATAAAATCACTCAGGCAACTGGATCATCAATAATTGAGGGTTGTGATACGTTTTCAATTTCAATTTAGCTTAAAGTACATATACTCAACTCGTGATGGGTCCTGTTCCCTGACAACCGGGTGCCAGGGACAGTTTATCTAACATACTGCACCAGGGACGTCGGATCTATATTTTAAGGGTCCAGATTAAAAAAAAAAGCGGAATGACAAAAAATGACAAAACTTCGATCCATGGAAAATTTCCACGGAAAAAATTTTATTTTTAATCTGCACCCTTAAATACTGATCTAAAGGTTCTGGAGTTAGATAAGGCTTATATAACATCCGGTTGTCAAGGATTAACACCCACTCGGTGATTTGCACACCCGAACCGAAACTAGTGATTTATAAGATGCAAAGTCATTCACATGCATAACTAGTAACTATTTTCGTAACTACATAAGTCGCGATTTGGATGCAAATTAGCATTCAAACCGCGATAACTAATTTTCATCCAAATTATCAGTTTCATCTACAGAAATCACCAATTCTCATCGTTCTTGTTGGGGCTAGAGCAAATATGTAATCTATATTATACAAAAATCATGAAACAAACTAGACTATAATACAACGTACGGTAAACGTAATAAAACAATACATTCACAAGTTATATATGATCGGTTTTAATAATATAGTTAGATTTATGTACCAAATAACTCACCTGATCTGTGAACGATACAGAGTCTGGATTTTCAAGATTGTTGTACAAGTTTTAAACGAGATACGAACAGACACGAGCTGACCCTGTATATATGCGCGTGTGGACTACGTTGCTGTTGTATTATGGTTCTATGCTTGTCTTTTTATTTATTTGGGTCCTTTTTTTATATGGTTTAGTTAAAAATATTCCCTCCGTTGTTTATACTCGCTTGACACGCATTTTAGCATTTTAAACTTATAAAAAGTATAGTTGTATAAATTATTTTGGAATTTTTTTTTCTAGTATAAAAATATAACATTTTAACTTTTATTCAAAAAAAAAATTTAAAAATAAATTATTAAACTATATTTTATAAGAGCCTTAAATGTCGAGCGCACAGTTGCCGACATAAAGAATGGAGTAACTCAATGTAAAAAGATTCAGAAAAAGGATCGGTCCAATAAATTCGTTCAATTGGACCTTTTTTTGAAATAGTTCTTTAGGGTTTAGGCCTTTGATAGATCTTGTCCCTTCCCAAATTACTTGTTTATTTTGAATTTTACTTATATTTTAATATGTATAATTTATATAATTTCGTCAATTATTTTTAAAAAAAAATTATAAATAAAAATTTGAATTTTAAATTTTTATTCACGGAAAAGAAATTTAAAAATTATAGACTGAATTATGTAATCAATGCATATTAATACACGTGTAAAGATTTAAGTTAAATTATTTCTAAAAAATTTTGAGTGAATTCGTCCTTTGACAAAACAAAAATTACCTAAGAGGGCGTTTGAAAACGTGTATTTCATTTTAAATGATGGATTTCAAATGACAAGATTTGAGTTGTCATTTCAAAATTTAATATTTATATTAATATTTGAATGTTCTGAATTTGAAATGAAATTTAAATCTATATTCCCAAACAGTTGAAATCTAGTTACCAAACGGGCTATAAGTTATAAATCAAACTACAAAATAATGTGTACTAGATTTTAAATTATATTTTAATTTTCTTTTTCAGCACGATGCATAATCTTTACATGACAAAGTAATCCACACCAGATTTTCTTTTCAAAATCGCATTAAAACAAAAAAGTAACCATTTTTACAATAAAAAACAAAAAAGTACCCAACTTTCATGTTTTTTATATGCACCTATACAACACACATCTATATATTCCTAAGTGTCATCATCTTGTTTTACCCCTTAAATCCTCCCCATGTGGTTGCAAAACATCATCTGAACTCACTATCTCCTGTCCAAACTCACTTTCAACCTGTCTTTTTCACTTGGGTTTTTTTAGTTCTTCACTATGCAGCCTTCAACTGTAAGTCAAGAACCCAACTTTGCATTAAATTTGATGTTTAAATTAGCTGATTTTGCTGTTAATTCTAAGTTAAATTGTCTGAATTCAAATGGGTGTTCGCCAGTTTTGTCTAATTTCTCTTGTTTTGATGGGAAAAGTAAGGTTAAGGTTAAGGCTTCTTTGAGTGTTTGTACTAAGAGTGTTTCGAATTTTCGAGATTTTTTGAGTCAGTTTAATAGTGTTATTAGATTTCATTGTGAGAAGATTCCTATTGGGTTTGCTTCTATTGGGTTGGATAGTTTTGATGAGGGGAATGGTTTTGGAGGAAATGGTTTTGGTGGTGGTGAGGTTGAGGGGGTGCCTTTGAATGGTGTTGGATTGAAATTACCGAAAAAGGTTTTGATTTTGATGAGTGATACTGGTGGAGGGCACCGGGCTTCTGCGGAAGCGATTAAGGCTGCATTTTACGAGGAATTTGGGGATGATTATCAGGTTAGTTGTGATAGATGGTTTTGATTAAGATTAAAATATTGATTGATGGTGCATTTCTTGATTGATTGCGATGTGTGGTATAAATTATGAAGAGTGTATGTGCAGGTGTTTGTGACTGATTTGTGGACCGATCATACTCCTTGGCCGTTCAATCAATTGCCAAGGAGTTACAACTTCTTGGTGAAACATGGGTCTTTGTGGAGAGTGACATACTATGCTTCAGCTCCGAAGGTTATCCATCAATCCAATTTTGCAGCAACATCAGCATTTATAGCTCGGTAAGTCCATGTCCATTGAATTGTTACTTATTAGCTATTTTACGATATTATCATCCTTGTGCACGTGTTCCTTGTGCGGAAGACCAGATTTCTGTTCTGTTCATTTGAAATAATTTTAGAGCTTCTACTTGAAGTAGTATTTTTTTGTGTAGGTTAGAGTAATTAGCAGTGTCCTCTAATCCCAACTTTTAGCAGCTTCTCTGTACTGGATAATGTTATGAATGTGTATGTGTGCGCGGAGGCTTAAAATAATGGTTATAATGGGTAAATTTAATGATAATGGCCAACATTAGTTCTGCACATTACTGGGTTGATCTATTCGTTGGCATCAAGTATGATTCCTCAATCTTTTAGAAAGAAACTATGTTTTCTTATTTTATTCTTAATTTTAATGGTGCAAGCTACCTGTCATTCTATTTTAGTCTCACATAAGTAAACCAAACCAAAACAAACGTACCCAGTATATCCCGCTTAGAGCAGGGTCTGAAGAGGGTGAGATGTACGCAGACCACGCCCCTACCCTTTTGGGAGGCTGTTTCCGTGAAAACCCCCCGGCTTAGTGCACGACAATATATTGAGTGACAGATATTTACATGCGGAAAAGTACAAACAAAGAATAAATTGGAAATGTAAGAATTTAAGAATTCGTACCTTGAAAATTCAAGAATTTAAGAATCCGTACCTTTTACTAGGTGAAAATCTAGTACACGTATATCGGTGACAAATGATATGGAATTTACCAGAATTTACCATTTTTTCGTTGGAGTCTTAATGCAAAACCTTACTGACCATGTGAAAGGAAATAGAGTAGATTCCAGCAAATTATAAAGCTTCACAATTTTAACTTTGAGTAGAAACTCAGACTTATTGCCACACAAGGCAAATTACAGTATATGTCCTTTAAACAAAATTGTTGCTGGTCATCTTTGTTTTGGATTCATCCTCTTCCGTATCTTCCAATAGAAATTTCCACTATTTTTTCTTGCACTGTTGTTCTGTTTTTCCTTTCTTTATTTGATTATAATATATAATTATGTATAATATTATTAGTACGTGCTGATCAGCTATTCAGGGGGGTTGAATATTTGTTTTATCTTATTATGTTTATGTGGTTTTATTGTACTCTACTTTGCAGAGAAATTGCCAGAGGTTTAATGAAATACCAGCCAGATATAATAATCAGCGTACATCCCTTGATGCAGCATGTTCCACTTCGTATCTTGAGGTCAAAGGGTCTCCTTGATAAGATAGTGTTTACTACTGTAATAACGGATTTAAGCACCTGTCATCCGACATGGTATTCTTTCCAGAACATCTGGCTTACTTCTTGGAATTTCTTTTTGGATAAATCTAATGTTATATGTGCATATTCATATATAGGTTCCATAAGCTAGTAACGAGATGCTATTGTCCAACTGAAGAGGTGGTGAAAAGGGCACTAAAGGCCGGTCTTCAATCTTCTCAAATTAAAGTTTATGGCCTTCCTGTTAGACCTTCATTTGTTAAGGCTGTTCGTCCAAAGGTTTGTTTTTCTTAGCAGTTAAATATTTATATCATGAGCATAGATAGGCTATGCTCTTAAATCTATATCTAACTTGCAGATCTTGTCAACTTTTTATTCTTAAATGTTTGTTGGTTGTTCATTGCTCTTACACTTAAACAGACTGTACAATAGTGTCCCAATGTGTGTTTTGTGTAATAACTATTTAGGGAGGTTAAATTGTTTGGTCAGGATCTTGATAGCCTGCGTTTGAGCTGTGTAAAATCAGGTCAGTAGCGGTAGTATCTTTGGTAAAATATATATTTTGGCTAGGTCATGAGAGGATATAAAACACAAGGGTTTATACACGGTTTTCAGGTTTTATATAGACAGTACCTAGTTGCACTAGTTTTATTGATGAACAATAACTAGAAATTTACAAATGAAAACGGAGTTCATTTTACTCTGAAACTTCTCTCTCTCTCTAAAAATCAACTTCATTCGCAAACTTGTGCCCTGACTTCTCCCTGAAGTAAACTAACCTAATTCTCTATAATTCTGTAATGGTTCGTCCTATTTAATTCAACCGTGGGATTATTTTAAAAAGTCACTTTTTAATGAAATTCTACAATTTGGATATGTACATTGAATGGTCTGTTCTGCAATTTAGTACCATTGAACATGCTAACATTCCTGAAAGTACTGGAACTTGTAACTTCACATATATGGATGCGAAATTGAGCTTTTAACTGGGTTCATGTGACTTTGATTAAGCTTTGGTTTGAGTGTGTGCGATTTGAGGCTCAGCTTAGCTGCTACATTTGGAAAAAGTAATGTAGAGTAGTGTCCCGATCAGTTATAATGAATGGAAGAGATTAGATCCAAGGATACAGAATGTAGAGGCTTGTATATAAAGTTTGTTAAAAGAAGAATAAGAGAATAGTACATAACGCAGTGGTTTAGAGAGAGAAAATGAGTTGCACAATATTATATATGATAACCATTAAATACATACAACTTAGCTTTATAATATTGGAACATTAAGTGGGAATTTTATTATCAGCAACAACACCACAGCAGTATGGTGTAGAAACACTAACAATGTAATAATGAGCTGTAGAGAAGTGCTTGAAAGTAATTATAGGTGGGGTATGACTGTTTAATTTGCTAACCATTTTTAGCCAATTGTTAGCATCTTAATTTATTTATTTTTATATGCATCTCCTGTTCTCCTGTTAGATGAAACTCCTTAACTGCAACTCCTTTTACATCTAATACATCGGCTGTTAATTGAACAATGAACAGTTATTTTTTTCTCAAAACATGTAACTACTTTTTCGTCCTTAGAAATTACACAGCATAAACCAAAAGTTTTGATTTTTTCTCTTTATCTTATATAATAGGATGAACTAAGGAAAGACCTCGGAATGGACGAGGATCTTCCTGCTGTGTTGCTAATGGGTGGTGGGGAAGGGATGGGTCCCATTGAGGCTACTGCTCGGGCACTTGGTGACTCATTGTATGATGAAAATCGTGGAGGTCCAGTAGGTCAGGTCCTCGTGATATGCGGCCGCAACAAAAAACTAGCTAGCAGATTGCAGTCAATTGATTGGAAGATTCCGGTTCAGGTATTTACAATCTTTAGTAACTGTGGGTTAAAGAGTTTGCCTGGTAACGTATTTACTTCATGATCAGTGTTCAATTATGTTATTTTTGTAATTAATTCTAAAGGCCTGTTTTCTTGAGTCCTAGTTGCTAGTTATGCTAATGACCTTACTTCGCCGCTGCATTCTATGTTTTTTCATTGGAATACATGTTGTCCATTCTCTTCTATTTCTTTTTTTTTTTTTTTTTTTGTTATCCCTACTTCTTTGTTCTCTGTTTCTGCAAGTTGGTTAAATAGTTTCTTTTTTTGACCTATATTGTGTGTTTGATGCTCGTTGTAGTTGTAACTAATATTTGATACACATGACATGACTTTGTTATAGGGTTTTTTTATCTTTGTATATTCGTCTCCTCCCCATTCTTACTATATCCTGAGCTGCACTGATATGCAGAACCTTTTACACAATTGAATACTTGTAAATGTCTAAAGAAGTTCCTGTAAAGATATTTTTTTAAATGTTTTTTAGGTTAAGGGATTTGTCACTAAAATGGAGGAATGCATGGAGGCTTGTGATTGCATAATTACAAAGGTACACTATATACTGATGCAATATATATTCATGATTCTTTAGTGGATTTTCTTCACTTTAAACATCTCCTTGCTCTTGTAGTAATAATTCGGTTTCTTGTAGGCTGGTCCGGGGACTATCGCTGAAGCTATGATTAGAGGACTCCCTATTATCTTAAATGGTTTTATTGCTGGACAGGTTGTTTTTTAACTTGAGCAGTCATACTTCTGTTTTAAAGTTTACAGTAATTTACTTGCTATTATAATTTATTTATATCTCTGATATCTGTTTCCTTGTCAAAACTACATTTTCTTCTGGTCATGCACTTTTTAGACCACTGCCTGAAATAAGAAGCCAATGCATTTTACCTAATCAACAGGTTGATTTTAATTTCTTTATTAACTTATAACCGCATGGCAGCAAGTCTGTCAGAGCTGCAAGTCTAAAATGAGCAAAAACTTTTTAACTATAGTCTCTAGGGGCTCTACTATAACTTTGAAGAGTAAACCTATGTTTTTGGAGCATCAAACTTATTCAAAGAATTTCTTGAAGTGCAAGCTTAAAGTAGAGTGATCAAAGTTTTAAATATCAGGCATTAGGAAAATTAAAATATATATTTGTCAAAAGACCGAGTTAAGAGTGTAAATTACACTTGTAAATTGTAATCTATACAAGTAGTTGTAAACTAAGTCTGTTGTCCACGAATCTATGTTATTAGCTCTAAAAAGTTGTACATTTCTCAGTGGCTCTCTGTAATATGCTCGTATTGCAGGAAGTTGGCAACGTACCATACGTGGTGGAAAATGGATGTGGGAAATTTTCAAAATCACCGAAACAGATAGCTTCTATTGTCTCTCAGTGGTTTGGTCCAAAAGCAGATGAGCTTCGTGCTATGTCACAAAACGCATTGAGACTAGCACGGCCTGATGCAGTATTTAAAATTGTCCACGATATGGACGAGCTAGTGAGACAGAAAAGACCTGTGCCTCAGTACTCGCTAACGTAGAACCATTATTCTTTTTTTTTTTTTCTGACTTAAATTGATGTCAATGATCCATTAGCAGATAAACATGATTGTTGTAACATGTTATTGCATGTTGATCATACCAATTGAAAGTTAGAGACTAGTTTTGATATCCATTTCCCACAAACTGTAATTTTATTTAGGAAACAACTACAGATATAGTATTTGTAAGAGTCAAACTGTATGGAAAATAAAGGTACAAGACGACTGATACAATGGTTCAGCCAACAAAATTGGTAATTAGGAAAAATGATGGAGCTATATTTTATGATTTTGTTCAGAATGTGTCCAACAGTAATTATTTTATGAGTTGTATAATTTTTATTTACGGGGATTTCTGTGAATATAGAAAGATCCATCATAATTATTGAGAATGAACATATTGAAAATTGCCTATGATCATATCACAGAATAAATTGGGTACATCACAAAAAATTGATATTTTATTTATATTTTGAAAAACAACATTTGTCCAAACAAAAACTAAAATATATATATATATATATATATATATATATATATATTAGTGGGACAGAGAAGAGTATTTTGTTTTGAACTTATTTATAGCTTTTTCTGTATTCGAATTTTCTTCGAAGAATAATAAAACTTATTTAAAACTTGAGTAAATGATAATATTTTTAACTTATTAAAACTGGACGGCTAAAATTTATACTACTGTTTTTAAAAATATGAGATACCAAAAATTAGATAAATTCATAATAATCATGGAATAAAAATCCATCATGTCTTCTATTCTCTTTATGATGCACGAGAACTTTCGATTGACCAGATGAACGGTCCAGATCACATCATTCTTTTCCAACCTAGCATCATCAACGGCCCATATATCTCCTACATTAAAAAACACAAAAATATTATATGTTCTTCACCATACAGGAAAAGTACCACCCCCCTCTCTGCCGCCTCCTTCTCTTCTTCATCTGTTTGATCCCAATTTTTTCTCAATTTTCTTGATTTTTTTGGTCAAATCACATCATTAAAAAAATACCCATTTCAACGGATCACAAATCAACCGTTTTTTCACCCTAAAAATCATTAATTTTAGTTGGGTTTTTAGTTTTCTTGATTCTTGATTTTTGACCATATGTGTTTTTGTATCTATATGTGTATGTATAGTTGATTTTAGTGTTTTTATGTGTTCTTGATAGTAAAGATTTGATCTTTATGTGTTCTTGATAGTAAAGATTTGATCTTTATTGGATATGTCCCAAAGGGATGTTTTGTATGTAACTCCTAAGCCTTGTAGGCATCTTGTTGAGTATAAAATCAAGAATGGTATTAATGGGTATAATGTGATTCAAAGTTATATAAAAAGTGGTTTTTGTAGTGGTAAAGTGATTGAAAATTCAAGATCAAAGATACCCAGATGTAGTTTTTGTAGTGGTAGTAAAGGTAGATTATATATATGTTTGATCTGTTTTGAGGTTTCTTGTTGTTTGTTTGATGAATCAAATCATGCCCTTTTGCATACTCAATCTCAAAATGGTCATGAGATTGGAGTTGATGTAGAAAGGGCTGAGCTTTATTGCTTTTCGTGTTGTGATCAGGTTTATGATCCTGATTTCGATAAGGCTGTGATGTGTAAGTTTGGGTTGGGATTGAGGGGAGGTGAGAATGGTGTTGTGGGGGGTGAATTGAGGTATAGTAAGCGAAAAAGATTGGATTTTGGGGTGGATTTGTTTTCGAAGAGTGATAAGAAGTTGGTGTGGGATAAAGATCGGAGGTCGAAATCGTGTTTTCCTTCGGGTTTGAGGGGTTTGAATAATTTGGGGAATACTTGTTTTATGAATTCTGTGTTGCAAGCATTGCTTCATGCTCCTCCTTTGAGGAATTATTTCCTTAGTGATCAGCATAATCGGGAAGCTTGTCGAAAAAGGTCATCTGATAGATTGTGTTTGCCGTGTGATATGGATGTTATATTCTCCGCTGCCTTTTCTGGTGACAGGAGTCCTTATAGTCCAGCGCAATTTCTTTTCAGGTTAGTAATTTATGCAGCTGATGTGTTTCTGTTCGAGATGTTCATTATATAAATTTTGGTTTTGCTCTGGATTTGTTTTTGATTAGAGTATTAAATTATATAGTGATGAATTTGTTCCTGCATTTATTGTGAATTGGGTTTCTCCTTGGTAATCAATCTCTGTTATGTTTGTTGAATGATACAAGGTGGTAGGACTGGAGGGCTTATTGATGTACCATGTTTGCTTTATATTTTTAAGAGGTTAATAGTATAGGGACCAGTTCCAGATAGTTGTACCATTTAAAGTTTGCAAGTACTCTTAGTCAATGAATACTCATTACTTCCAAGTTAGTGATCGGCTAGGGAGTCTCATTTCTTCGTATGATTCAATCTGTACAGAAATTTTAGCAAAATTCATCAGCTGAGTTTAGATGAATTAATTATGCATAATTGGATATTGAACACCTGTTTTAAGGTGTGTGTAGACCTTTTTGAATCACTAGACTGATTAATTATCAGCAAATAAGTCTGTAATTCTTGAAGAAGTGTATTACAGTTATTCATAATCCTGACTTCGTACTTTTGCAAGTTCATCATAGTAATTATATGCCACTTAATATATTAAATTCGATGCTATAGCGTGATTGTTAGAATGCCATTGTGTTTTACATTTTTTTTTTACCATTACAGTTGGTGGCAGCTATCAGAAAATCTTGCTAGTTATGAGCAGCAGGATGCTCACGAATTCCTCATCTCAATGCTGGACAGGATCCATGAGAAAGAAGGGAAGACAAAATTTCCAAATAAAGGTAATTTAAGGTATTCCAAAATATTTTTGAGGAATGTGTGGGCTAGAGGGATCAAGTAGATATCATTTGTTGAAATTACATGTTGAAGGAAACAATGAAACAATTAAGCAAATGCTGCTTACTTCAAATTTTGGTGGCCTGGAGAATTGATTTTTTGAGTATGCTATGCGTATTATGGTTTCCATTTAACTTCTTTACTGAAAAGGAACACATCTGCTTTCACGCAGATAATGTAAACTGCCACTGTATTGCTCATAGAGTGTTCTCTGGCCTACTGAGATCAGATGTCACTTGTACGACGTGCGGATTCACGTCGACAACGTACGATCCATGTATGGACATTTCACTTGATTTGAACACACCTTACTCTAATAGAGATTTGCCTAATAAGGCAAGCAAGCCAACCGAGTATACTGCATCCTCGACTCTTGGGGGCTGCTTGGATCTCTTTACAAGGCCTGAGAAATTGGGGTCAGACCAGAAACTGTTCTGCCAGGGTTGTCAAGAAAGGCGAGAGTCAGTGAAACAGATGTCCATAAGAAAACTCCCATTGGTGTTGTGTTTGCATATAAAACGATTTGAACATTCTTATATCAGAAAAATGTCTAGAAAAATTGACCGCCATTTGCAGTTCCCTTTCTCTCTAGACATGACCCCATATTTATCATCTTCAGTTGTGAGAAAAAGGTTTGGGAACAGAATCTTTGCGTTTGAAGGTGATGAGTCAGATCTTTCCACAAAGTTTGAAGTCTTTGCCGTGGTCACACATTCTGGGATGCTAGAGTCTGGTCACTATGTCACTTATTTGCGACTGAAGAGTCACTGGTACAAATGTGACGATGCTTGGATAACCGAAGTTGATGAAGAGGTCGTCAGATCTTTACAGACATATTTGGTTTTCTACGTCCAGAAAATGCTTTGCCCCAAATCAGTTGAGGAAGCGGGTTGTTTGCCTTTGTCTCCTCGTGGTGACAGTTTTTTTCCAATTTCCGGTTGTTGCTAATTTTTTTATGCTAGACTGGTGTGAGCCGTTTCAAGTGCAACTGAGGTGAGCTTCAAGTCGAAGCATGGTCTCTACATTCGAAGAATCTTCAACCAAAAAGAAGAGACCTTCCATTCATGCTCACTAGAGGGTCAATGGTTTGAGAATTACAGCCTTCCTCTAATAATTTATAAATGATTTCTTTAATTGGCAGCTAACTTAATGATGAAAATTGAAAAATACAGTTTTATCCTGTGTTTTTGCAGGGTTTTTTTTTTTATTATTACTTTGATTATATTGTTAAAATACTTTTACGAGAAGGTTTGTGAAATGATGCAATCGAGTCTTGTACAGAAGATAGATCTAATGGCAATGGCAATGGCAATGGCAATGGACTTGAGAGTTTATTGTTTCCAAATCATGTCATTTTCCTATTTTGACCGGAACCCTCTGAAATGGACATTATTATTTAAATTTTTTTGTTTTTAAAATGGACATTAATTAGTTAAAATAAAATATGAAACAAAAAATATTTTATATGATATAATATAATGTGATTTAACAAACTTGTACTATAAAATAAAAATTGTTATTGTCAGTCATTGTTATTAAGTTAATATATTTGAATTTATTCAAAAAAAAAAAAGAGTTAGTATATTTGAATGAAAGAAGATGAGAACTTATATAAATAGCTAAAATGATGGGCTTGATGGATCTCGTATTTTAATACAAAATCTTTATAACTTCATGTAAGTTAGCACGGGAATACTCTCTTCGTCCCATTTTACCATTTTAACTGACCTAACTTTTGACTGAAAATTAAGAATTATTCTTTCATAATTTCAAAAAACTAAATTATATTTTAAAGTGGATTTGATGATATTTTTAAATGATATATTTTTTATAATTTTTTTAATTATATGATATACGTAATTTTCGTTTAAAGTTCGGTCAATTTGACTATAGAAACAGTACAGTTAATTTAGGACGGAGTGAGTGACATGTTTCAAATAAGGTAAGAATTCATTTAATCAAAGTGAATATTTTTATGAACTCGTCAACATTTGTATGAATAGTCAAAACTTTCATGTTAACTCATTATATAAGCACCTAGTATATTTACTACTTTCCACCTTATTGTTTGCTAAATTGTTTAAGATGATATTTTATGCTTTTGAAATTAAATTGTGGGAAATTGGAGTTAACTAGTAATTTCTTTTATTTGTAATTTGATTTTGCAGTTTCGAAAATCATGTTTAGTTACGTTTTAGAGTAAGGCCATACATTTACTAATATATAATATTTTTTTAAACCAAAATTAATTCTTTTTTGGTTAATTATTATTGTTTTAGTTCCAATGCACCTAGTTTTGAAAATTGGCAATCATACTTTTTAAAACTATAAATATTACATTTCCTAGTATATTGCTTTTTCTTTTTGTGTGGATACGTACCTTATCAATCCTATTACGACTTTTACACGTACCTTTCAGTGTAAAAATAGTTATTGTATTTCTTATAGTTTTTTTTGTGTTGACTTAAAGTCTACCCTGACCAAGGGTGAGTGCAGATTGTTTCGGTTTTATAGTAAAATCAAAACTGAAACCGCATACTTTCGATTTTTAAATTGAAAATAGAAACCGCAACTAAACTTACAGTTTGATTTCGATTTCTAAATTATTGATTTCATTTATAATCTGTTCGGTTTTAAAACTACACAAAACATATACCCCTACTAAACAAGTATATACCTATCATTTTAGCACAAAATATATTTATTTATCAAATATGACTACTAAGTTTTTTATGAGAACCGCATAGATACATGTAAAGAAAGAAAAAAAAGAAAGTATTACAATATGTGCCCATGACCATGAAAAAACAAATAGGCGGTGGACGGGGGTAATACAGATTATAGCAACGATTAATAATGACCCCAGCGCAATTGCCTTTATCTTGGACAAGAAGCAAGCTACTCTCACTCACATATATGAAAGTTTTAAATATCTACTGGATTACTCGATCTACTATAACTAATTAGTGTAAGGTAGCCCACTAGCTCATATACATCATATTATGTTTAAGCCCCAAAATTATTTATAAGTTAATGATTTCAAACATGTGTATTTTTTTAATTTAAAAAATTAATTTGAAATATATATATATATCTATATATAATTATTGGATTGGTTCGGTTTCTTTTTTCGGTTTCAAACGGAACAATCGATTTCTGTTTCGATTTTCACTTTTTTGATTTCGGATCGGTTCAATTTTACACGGTTTTCTTTATCTATTTTTACCGGTTTCGATTCGATTTCGATTTCGTTTCGGTTTGTTGCTCAGCCGTCCATGACTATGGTTTTCTCATTACAAATTTCCTTCAAAAACTTGTGTTGACGGAGGAATTTGGTAACAACAAAATTCAAGGTTCGTCGCCGGAATCAAGATCTACGATGGTGGTTCTTCGCCGGAAAATTA
>PHNY01290689.1:637-11474 GCA_003724115.2 Anethum foeniculum | reverse complement strand
AAAATTGCTGTGCTGTTAGAAAAAGTGCTGGTGAAAAAAGTGCTGTTTTAAAAATCAGATGAGTGTTTGGTAATATTTTTGATATGCATATGTTTTGATGTAAAAAATTAAATAAAATAATGCTTTTGGTGAGGTTTAATAGTAAAATCAGCATCTGCTTCCTGTAAAAGCTGAAAAGCAACTTTTTCCAAAAGCATGGATGGACTTGCTTTCTCTAACAGCAGCTTTTAGGCCAAAAGCACTTTTTAGAAAAGCAGCTTTTAAATTTTACCAAACAGTTTTTTACCTTCTTTTCAGTAAAAAGCTGTTGTTGTTGTCTACAATAGCAATGCCAAACATACCCTAAGAAATTTTGTTAAAATGAACATGTTCGTGGTTTACCAAAACTGAATTTCATAAAAGATCATATATGTGAAGCATGTGAAATTGGCAAGCAGATCCAAGCATCACATAAAGCCAAATTCATGGTGTCTACTACTAGACCACTTGAGCTTCTATATATGGGTCTTATAGGATCCGTACCCATACAATGTCTAGGAGGATGTTCGTACACTCTTGTAGTTGTCGACGACTTCTCATGATATACGTGGATGGAATTCCTAAAAGCAAAAAGCGATCGTTTGAATTGTTTGTTGCTCTTTGCAAAAGAATACAAACTCAACAAGAAACGTCCATTATTTATATAAGGACGGATCACAGAAAAGAATTTCAAAATTCCGAGTTTGTCAACTTTTGTCAAACTAGTGGTATTACTCACAACTTCTCTCCTCCTTATACACCTCAATCAAATGGGGTAGTTGAAAGGAAGAATATAACATTGCAAGAAATGGCAAATACTATGTTGAATGAATATCGTCGACTTAAATATTTTTGGGCCGAAGCTATGTCAACATCTTGTTATGTTCTTAATCGAGTACCACTACGACAAATCAAAATGAAGACTCCATGTGAGCTTTATTTTAAAAAAAAATCCAAGATAAGTTACTTCAAAGTTTTTGGAAGTAAATGCTTTATTTTGAATACGAAAGATTGTTTAACGAAATTCGACCCAAAATCTAGTGAGGGCGTATTTCTTGGATATTCAAATACAAGCACAGCTTATCGGGTATTTAATCTTAGAACTTTGACGGTTGAAGAATCATTGAATGTGGTTTTCGATGAATCAAAACCACTATCAAATAAGTATAAAGATTTAGTGGAAGAGGAAAATGATCCAAAAGAAGATTGGCAAGCTAATGTTGAAAATGCTATAAGACAAATCGACACTTTTGATCATGGAAAAATTGTTCCTCATAATCCTCTTGAAGTAGTTGATGTCGATAATGGACTACGTTCGGATGTACCATGGCTTAGAAGTCACCCTATCGAAAATATCGTAGGTGATCTGACAAGAGGTGTCCAAACTCGATCTCAAGTACAAAATAGTGCTAGTCACTTATCGTTTCTTCACCAAATAGAACCCAAAACGACTAAAGAAGCTTTACTTGATGAGGATTGGATTCTTGTTGTGCAAGATGAATTAAATCAATTCGCTCATAGTAATATTTGGAACTAGTTCCGCCTCCACCCAATACTTCCACTATTGGGACTAAGTGGGTCTTTCGCAATAAATTAGACGAAAGTGGGACAGTGGTAAGAAATAAAGCACGACTAGTAGCTCAAGGTTATACACAAATGGAAGGAATAGACCACAATGAAACTTATGCTCCGTAGCTAGACTCAAAGCAATTCGAATGTTCTTAGCTTTCGCGTGTCATAAGGGATTCAAAGTTTATCAAATGGATGTTAAATCCACATTCCTAAATGGTGTCTTAGAAGAAGAAGTTTCTGTAAGACAACCACCGGGATTCGAAGATTTAACGCATCCGGAATATATGTATAAACTTTATAAAGCCTTATACGGACTAAAACAAGCTCCGAGAGCTTGGTATGAGCGGTTGAGCAAATTCCTAATTAATAGTGGATTTAAAATGGGAATTACCCACACAACTCTATTTACGAAGTATGAAGGTGATGATATTTTGCTCGTTCAAATTTACGTAGATGATATTATCTTTGGTTCGACTAAAGAATCATTATGTAACGAATTCTCTGAAATTATGAGTAAGGAATTCAAAATGAGCATGATGGGAGAACTAAATTTCTTCTTAGGTTTGCAAATTAAGCAATCTAAGGAAGAAATTCATATTTCTCAATCTAAGTAGTGCAAGGAAATGCTTAAGAAGTTTGAGATGGAGAATGTTAAACCACTTAGTACTCCTATGTCTCCTTCGGAGAAATTAATTGCAGACGAAACTGGTAAATCGGTTGATAATAAGAAATATCGTGGTATGATAGCCAGTTTATTGTATATAACTGCTAGTAGACCGGATATTCAATATAGCGTTTACAAATGCGCATGATTTCAAGTGGCACCAAAAGAATCTCATTTATCTGCGGTTAAACGGATATTTAGATATCTTAAAGGGACCACTGAATTCGGGCTTTGGTATCCAAAAGGATTACTGCTCGATCTAATGTGTTATTATGATTCGGATTATGCGGGTCACTTAATCGATAAAAAAAGCACTAGTGGTACTAGTCAGTTTCTCGGTGGATGTTTACTTTCTTGGTTTTCGAAGAAACAAAACTCGGTATCCATGTCTACCACAGAAGCTAAATATATAGCGGCAGCAAAATGTTGTACTCAAATCTTATAGATAAAGCAAACATTATGGATGAAGCAAACATTAGCCGACAATATGATTAAATTTGATGCGGTATCCATATTATGTGATAATATGAGTGCGATAAATTTAAGTAAAAATCCCGTATCACATTCTCGCACTAAACACATAGATATTCGACATCATTTCTTACTTGATCATGTCAACAAAGGAGATATTATTATGGATCATATTGATACGGAAAATAACATCGCCGACATATTCACGAAAGCCTTACATTCCGAAAGATTCACAAAATTGCGCTTGCCTTTAGGAATGTTGGAATGTCAACAATAATTAAGTATAGATTTTTCTATATTTAATTAATATTTTCAGTTGAAAATATATTTCATTTGATCTCTAGTCAAATCAATTAAGCGTATTGTGTGAGCGAATTTTTGGCTGTCCAAAGTTCAGATTTCTCTGCAATAAATTTGATTAAAAATGGATATTAATTTTTAATATCTATGATTTGCACAGAAACCATGTTGAACATATTTTAATATGAAAATAAAATTTAAATGGTTCTTAGTCATTTTTGCATGGCCTTGAAATATTGGGTATTTCAAAACTCGGAGCAAAAATACAAGAAACTATTTAAATCAACCCTAAGAATTTCAAATTATCTATTTGGAATATTTTTAAGGCATTTTATGTCATTTACATCATTTTCTTATTCGAATTACAATTAATTGTAATTTAAAATGAAAATGTGTTAAATCCGTAAAAGCTATAGAATTCCATTTTTATCTCCAAATTTAGCTTAAAAAGGCTAAATATATCATTTTATTAAATTAAGATGATATTGTTAAATATATTTGGAATAAGAATAAAATTCATTATCAATTCTAAAATTGATTTAAATATTTTATAAAAATATATCAGAATATTGCAAATTCATTTGTAATTAAAAGATATATTTTACAAAAATATTGGATTGATTTTTGGAATTAATAAAATGATTTTTTCAGAAATGTTCACTCATTTTTTTTAAAAAAAATTAGAATTATTCAAATTAATTCAATTAATCTGGTCTGTTGATTCAATAATCGGGAGAATCTGGACTATCTATTTGAGAAAATATATATATATTCGTGTGTGTGAGAACCGCGTGTGTGTATGGCCTTTTTCACCTATCTCTCTCGTCTCTCTCTCTCTCGCCGCACTCTCTCTCCAACCCTAAATGGCAATTTGCCTTTTCCGACGAGCTTAGTCATCGTTTGTTAAAATCAACCACATATTCATGATCCTCTCACCAAAACACATCAATTCCAGTATTCAATCGTTGATTTCCGTTTCAAAATTTCAAAACCTATTGAAACCCAAGATTTTTGATTATTTTCAATTCGTTCTCAATTTGTTAATGTTTTGAGCAATTCTTGCTTTATTCGTGTGGCTCTATTGTTTCTACATCTCATATATCGAAAGCCCCTTGATTGGCTTTCAAGATTCGACCTTTTTGATTTTCATTTTCGTGGAGTTTCATCCACTTGTGTTTTATTGTTGAAATTCCATCGCCCATTGTGATTGCTTTATGCTGATGAATTTTAATTTCTTGTTATTAAAATTCCATTTACCATGGATGATGCTTGTACGATCTGTGCTCAGTCGTGTTCATCAGTCTCGGTTGATTCTAAACCCTATCTTGATTACAGTTTTATGCATATATGATATGATTGAATTTAATTGCATAATTTAGTAGTATATATGTGTATGCGCATGATTTAACTAATTAGGAATATTCATCTAGAACCATATGATATTCATTGTCAGTGTTTTAGTTGGATAAGCCTTGGTTAGTTGAATTGTGTACTTACAGTTATGTGTTGGTGCAACGTGATTTTAAATCATCTATGATATGCTATGTAATCATGATTCCAAAATGTATGCCTTGTATGTCGGTTTCTTAGATTATCAATGATATGCTTTCTGTGTTATTACAGTGTGATTCCTCTAGTTGGATAGGATCTAGTTTGATAATTTTAAGTGTTACTTGATTGATTTGATAACTTGTTTCTGTCTAACTAGAAGACATCCCTTTGTTTTGACATTGTTCTGCCATGTATCTCCAATATGTTTGTGACTTGGCTTCAGATGTTCCATCAGGATTGCACTATAAAATTGTAAAATTTTTTATTATAATAAAGTGCATACTGGACGGAGCATCTGATTGGCCAAATTACATGCTTATTGTTGATAGCTTAGTTGTTCACTGCCATGATCTTATTTGCATAGTTATTACAGTGAGATTCTACAAAGCCTGGAAAAATCTTGTTTGAGGTCCTAGAGTGATCTAGTTGAATTTATAATAAGCTTTTGGCGGGCTAGTAGGCATCCTCATTGTTTTGAAATTGATTGAGTTGATAATATTGCATTTGGTTAAATGAATTACAATTTTTACACCTGTATAGACTATTTACTAACTTGCTTTACTTGTCTCAATTTGGCTTGTGAATTGTGGGCTCTGGTCAGTGTATTGAGATAAATGTGTGGATGTGTTGGACTTATTGCTTGAAAAATGTGATGTATGTATGTTTATGGTTTGGAATTTGCTATGTGTATTATCACCATAGCCAAGGTACACTTTCTGAGTCTTGAGCAAT
The DNA here is from genome assembly GCA_003724115.2 of Anethum foeniculum. Classification (NCBI taxonomy): domain Eukaryota; kingdom Viridiplantae; phylum Streptophyta; class Magnoliopsida; order Apiales; family Apiaceae; genus Anethum; species Anethum foeniculum. The sequence continues at coordinate 6,166 of PHNY01290689.1, read as the reverse complement.
TTCATAAACTTCTTGATAATTTGCCATGTGATTTGTTCTTAAACTGTTTCATTTGTTTAAGTGTTCTCATTACATGATTTGTATGTATTTTAGTTGTTTATATTTTGCTAAGTCCTTGAGAAAATTTGTGATTGCCTAGTATCATGCTCTCTATCTTTACACAAGGAGATTCCCAACACCTCCAAGTGTCTTGGTTTGGAATTATATGTCTTAGTCTTTCTTAGCTCATACTCATTTTGTATATGCTTTCCCCTGTCACTCTAAACTTTCTTTAGTTTATAAGAGTGAGTCTCATACTTATATGATTTTCATGTGCATTTTAAACTAGAATTAAGAGAACTAACATTTAAATGATGTTATTAATTTAACATTTTACATTTGAAGTTACACACTTAGTCTGACAGTTATCATATGTGTCTAAATGAAAATTGCCTTCATGTGAGAATTATTAAACTTGATGTGCAAATATATGTGTTGGAGTCCAACGGCATTCTCATGTAAATATACACACTCACACACATGTGCACATTTGGTTTGTGTCTGTGCATCTAGAAGGTGTCTCACATTCTTGATATTATCTCTTATATACATACATTTATGCTTGTATAATCCGACTAGTAGATATGTATTACTTGCTTTATCTTTGTTTGTATAGCATGCTTATGAGCTGTGATATTTGCTTTGATTTTAAGCCATACTCTGTTGTAGGCTGATATGACCTTATTTGCATTTATCTTATTCGTTTTATACAAATATCTATCTCATTTTGCATGCTTGCCACTTTGCATTAAATGTGTTCACTGTTTACCAAAATGGTTTTATTTATCTATTACCTAATCTTTGCTGGTATCTGGTTTTTGGCATTATTTTAAATGATGATGAGCAACTTTTTGGTTCTTGACTGATTGATAAGTGATAGTACTAGCTGAAATTCTATGTACTTGCCTACACTGTGCTGTCCTTTGCCTGTCCAGTATGTACTGTTTGCTACTATTTATTACTGTTCATAACTGTCGTTTACTTGATTTTTGTGCTCTATTTGGCTATTTAAGAGTATATGCACTGCAGTGTTAATTGTGTTTTTCCTGCATTCATTTCTCTTCTTGCCTTAATGATATAAAATCTCTTATTTGCATACCATGTCTAGTAATCGAGTTGACACTACTCTCAAACTGTTTTCTTCCTCTTTGCCTGCTTCTTCCTGATCTAAATTCAAGAAACACAGAAAAACCAAAATGTCTAATCCAAATCTTGCCAAATTCACCAAAGCCAAAATCTATCCTGGTAAACTTATTCTTCTTAATAAAGAGTCTGAACTTTTTGGTCTCTTTTCTCATGCTAAGTGTGATCCTTTGGTTTTTCATCCCACTAGGAGAGTCTTAACTGAGTTTTATAGTAATTTAGGGGTAGGCTATGGGCTTGACCAAGTGGCTTACTTGACTTCCATGCTGAATGAGAAGCCAATTCACATCAGCCATGAGAAGTTGGGTGAAATACTTAAGTTGGATGGCATGGCCATTGCATTGAGTCCAGTGGATGTCTCAAATTCCTTTATTTTCAATTCTGAGGTGCTAAGGGTATTTATCTCTGTTTTCTGTGGAACCAAGATTCCTAAAAATGTTTTCAAAACAGATAGGGGTATAAGTTAGGAACACTTTCTCCTTTCTACCAAATCTTGGCTGAAATCATCAAAGTGAACATTTCTCCTTCTCAAAACACAAGCAAGCTTGTGAGCTTTGTTAAACTCAAAATCATGCATAAAATTGCTTCAAAATGTGTTGATTTTAATCTTCCATACATGATAATCACTAGGATGATTTTTGCTGCAAAAATGGGATCTATGCCTTTTGGTCTCCTTCTTACTACTATCTTTAAGTATTTCCACTGTGATATCAATGCACACCCTCATTTTTATGTAAAACAAACCATCTCAGATAAATCTCCAAGAGCCCCTCTCCCCTTGCCTAATTATTCTATTCAACCTTCTCCTGTTAGCATTACTTTTGGCACCTTGCCTCCTGTTACTATGAATGATCCCTTGTCTGATAAATCTATTTCCTTGAATGCTATGAATTATATTATTGATTTTGATGCCATCTTTCCTGCTAAGTCTGCTATGCCTGCTACTGTTCATGCCTTGCCTGCTTTATCTGCTCCTGTTGTTGATCCTAGCATGCCTCCCACAAATGTCTACAATTCCAACATTTCTCATGCTCAACTTGTAGCCTATTTCACTGTTCTTATCAAAATTTCTGCAAAATGTGATGAAAATTCTTTAAACTATAAGGACTTGAAAACAAAATTTGAGTCTTTGAGTGAGAAATTCATTGATTTACTTGGAAGAGTAGACATTTTGATGACTGTGTTGAGTTCAGTCATGGGTAGGGTTAGTGTTCTTGAAAATAATCTCTCACAACTAGTTGAAATTCAACTTGACATGAATACAACCACCACCCAAGCTGTCCAAAACATAGTCATTGAGGATATTGACACTGAAATAATGGATGCAATTGATTAAGTTGGGACTTCTGTTGGAAAGGGAGATGTTAGTGAGACTATTAAGAATGATTGTGATGTGTCTGTTGCTTTGACTGATGCCATCATCAACACTGATTCCTATAATCAAGTTGATTAGTGTGTTTTTGTAGATGTTTGCTAGGCTGCTCCACTTTTTCTTGTGTGTTGCTAGCACTATCTGTTTATGTGCTTTAATTTTATATTTCTAGTTTGCTGTTGTTTCTTTGGATGTGTACCTGTACCAAACTGGATATAATGCTCTTGTTGTTGTTGGTAGTGAATAAATGAAGTTTGTTTTGCAAATGTTGCAAACAATTTTGATATTTTTTATTGCATTTGCATTTTAAGATCATTACACACACAATACTGCTCATTCGATGGACTGCCTGGATTCCACTTAGAGATTCTGTGATCTGAACCCATGATGAACCAGTCACAATTTAGAAAATATAGTGCATTTTTCCTTATTTTATTTTGTAGGATTTTTAAGTCCTCATTGGCAATTATGTTTTCTGGATTAGTCTTATGCTCAAGAATGCACTGTTTGTATCTTCTAACTCAACCTTACTTTCATATCCTATTTTGAGTCATTTTTAAAAGAGTTACTAACATGTTTGTTGTGTAGAAGGGTAATGATGTTATTCCTGAACCCTTGGCTCTCTCCCACTCCTCCTTTGCTCTTTGCAGATTTTAGTGCATTTCTTGTGAAATTCTAAGCCTAAGTCTGTTTACAATCTATATTGCTTCTTAAAGTTTTTTCAGATTAATCACTGACTTAAAGTTTTTTTTCTGTGCAGGAATATGAAGCAAAATTGCTTACTTATTTTGACTAAAGCCTCTTTTTTCTGCAATATTGCTTGATTCGAATTACTTAAAATTTTTGTAGAATTGCTAGAATAATTGCTTGTGTTTCGAATTACTTAAAAAATTTGTAGAATTGCTAGAATAATTGCTTGTGTAGAATTATTGTGCTTAGAAATATTTTTAGATTTATTCTTTTGAATTCGGTTTGTAGTATCTCATAAACCTCTACGACTACTTGTGGTTTAAATTTCTAGTTATATGGTTTTACTAAGTTAATTCAAACAGATAATAACATAGATAGTTTGATAACTCAAAATAATGCATGTCTTTTTTATTTCAAAATAAAATCTCGAATTACTTATTAGCTAAATTTTTAAGTGCTTTGCAAAATTGCTCGAATGAATTCTCAAGTACTAACAATTGTGACAACCTTTTTGCAGAAAAATGGGATGTTGGACACAAAATGGATTTTCGAATATGTCAAAATCCGATTTCTACTTTTGTTTTCGAAATTGCATTTCCATTACTCTTAAATACTCATTTCAAAATGTAAGAGAAGTATAATAAATTGTTAATATTCAAATGATTATATCTTTTCTAACAATTTATATGAAAATACAGAATAAATTGATCTTTTATGATCAATTGGAACAAAGATGCAAATTGAGGATTGCTCTCAAGTTCCTAAGGACCATTTTACAAGACGGACTTAACAAGTTTATTCTTTATTCTAGTAAAAATGGAGATTTTATGTATTTATAGACTAGGATTTACCAAAGTCTGTAATAATTAAAACCAGTCCCAAATATGAAGATTAGGAAAAAATTTGACTGGTTTGGAGTAATAAGGAGATGGTGAATGATTGTTTGTGATAAGTGCATAAATTTACATATTTTTATACCTATTTTATCGCTCGCTTTCGTATTTTTATTTATTAATTTATCGCATTAACTTTGTTTTGCAGAAAAATAAAAGAAATAATAAAAGGGGATAAAAGCAAGGAAGGGCAAAAGAGGAAAGAGCAAAAAGAAAAGAGAAAAGAAAAGGGAAAATGGAAGCTTCTTGGAAAAGGCTTGAATGAAATGAATGGCCATGATTTAAACAACATACCCACCTAATATATGGCTAGGATTGAGCCAAGCCACCCTAAAACCCTATTTTTTCCCTATAAATAGACCCATTCCCTTTACTTGTAAATCACACCCCCTAAGCTAGGACCCTAGGTTGGACTAGCTTAGTTTCAATTTCATTTTCTTGTTTTTAGTAGCTTTCTTTCATACTTTGTAAACCCATCCCTAGGCTAGAACCCTAGGGGGGTTAGATTAGTTGTTATTTAATTTCTTGTTCTTGTTTTGAACACTCTTTAATTTTATGCAAATCTTGTCTTTCAATTCCATTTCTCTTGCTTTTATTTTCAAGTTCTTAGATCTACTTTTGTTTCTTGGCGCATGAACTTTCGTAAATCCAAAAGGAGGATCAATAGTATAAGACTACCCCATATTGGTGAAAGGATGCCTTGATTTTACTTTATTGCATTGTTCTTGATTTTGAGCATTGTAGTTTAATGGGTTTGGTAGAGTAGTTTATTTTGATGTTGGGTGTGTGAGTTAGTGTAGAATTTAATTTTGTGCAAGTGGGTGTGTGTGTTGCTCTCCTAGATCTAGTTTATTGTTCTTAATTTGGGTGTGTTTTGATTTGTGTGTTCTTGATATGTTAGTGGGTATGTTAATTTTATTTTGATGTGTTCAAGTTAGTAGTGGTTAATTGATTCTAATTTTTAGATCTAGTTTTGAAGTCATTTTGGTGTTGTTTGATTTTTCCGTTGTGTTCTTACCATTTTTCGGCCAAATTCCGACGCGAAGTTCATTTGCGTTGGGGTTTGGTTGGGTTAGTTTCTTAATTAATTTTTAATTTTTCTGCATAAGTCTTTGCAAACTTAATTTTCTGCATATTTGCTTTCTTTAATTTTTGCAGTTTTAGAGAATTTTATTTAAAATAATAATTATTTGTTTCTCTTCACTTTATATTTCCATTCCCCTATTTTTAGTGCTTCGTTTTAATTTCTCCGACTTCGATTCTTAATTCTGCAAAACACCTTCGCTTCTTTCTCGTTTATTAACTCTCACCAAAATCTCCTGCTTCTCCTTTCCACTCCACAAACACCAACCAAACACTATGTAAAGCATAAATGTAATGTACTATGTAATT
>PHNY01290687.1:10730-24313 GCA_003724115.2 Anethum foeniculum | reverse complement strand
ATACATGAGATATTGCACAATATTTACCAATAAAAAAATAATCAATGATGTTATAATTACATGGTACACAAAAAACTCTAGAAAATGACCCGTGCCTCGCACGGGTTATTATGCTAGTTTTCTTTAAAAAAGTGAAGCTCTTAATTTGAGCCATTATATTTTCTTTGGTAAATAATACCCGGAGATATACCATTAACTTTTAGTGAGTTTAATGTTCTAACGCACCACTTAAATTTTTATTAAATTAGGGGTAAAAGAATTAATCTTGTCCTGATTATTAAAATTCCCGAATACAACTATTATTAACTGTTTTGGTTAAAAACTGAAAATGTGATCAGGCCAACAAAATTTATAAATAAAAGCATACCAATCCATGCAAGTATCATTTTGTTCGGAAGTTTGAATAAGTTCATCAAATTATTACGTATTATATTTTTTTTGAAATAACATAATCTTAGAAAAGTACGTATAGCTGATTGATCACAGCTTGCACATTGCAGCTTATAAAAGCCCCAGCAGTTTCCTTTATTCGTTAAAACAATTTCTTCTAAACCTCAAAACCCTAGCCTCGCTTTCTTTTCTCCCAATTTATCTGATCAATTAGCTCCAATCGATCGAGATTTAGCTTCGTTGATCAATCAATCGAGCCTTCTCTGCTTCAATTCGGTTTGTGTGAGTGACATATTCTGTGTTGTTCTGGTTTATGCTGGTTTATAAGACGTGGTGGTAGTGACAACTATTCTCTCAAATTCTGAGTAGTTCTCAATGCAAGCAGTTTCAATCATGATTGTACCAGATAGTGTGCCAAAATCAAGGTTGAAGATCAAGTTTTCCTCTAAAACAACTGAAGTTGGGCTAAAAAGTGGGTCTTGTGAAGCTAGCAAGCAGCTATGTATAAATGAGAATTGTGCTCAGAAAGTGTATCTCAGTGGGAACAAGGAAATCATGAGGAAGCAATCACGAAAAGTTGCTCCTTACTCTTCAGACAGCTTAAAATTGTTTGGTTCTGATAGTGTAAAGAACAGCTCTTTAATGCGAAGCTCTCTGAAGCATGGACCATTAGGGGTTATAGATACTGTTTTAAATAAAAGACAGAAGATGGATCGTAGTTTGAAGCGCTATTGTGGCAACATTCTGGAAGCACTGATTAAGCTTCCTGGTGCTCATGCTTTTTGTGAACCGGTTGATCCTGTAAAGCTAAATATTCCTGATTATTTTTCAATTATCTCTAAACCCATGGATTTGGGAACAGTGAGACCTAAATTGCAGAATAATATATACTTCACTGTTGTGGAATTCAAGGATGATGTCAAGCTGACTTTCTCTAATGTCATGCTATATAACCCATCTGGAAACTATTATCACAATAATGCATTAAAACTAGATAGCATCTTCAATTTTAAATGAAAAACTCTGGAGGTTAAATTGAAACGTGAGAGCTTGAGTCGCGAAGAGAGTTGCCTTGCAAGTTCTGGGGAAAGGAAAACCACAGAAACAAAGTATCTCTGCCCTAGAGAATCTCTGTTGGCAGATGGATTTGCTCATTTGATGTCTATGTCTTTTGATGGAAAGAGAAAGATGACAAAAGAGTCTGGGAAAGCAATAATGGAAAAAATGACAGATAATTTGAAGATTTCATGTGCAAGGCCCGGAAATGAGGAATCTGCCAGGAAAATTCAAAATAGCAGGTGCCCAGGAAAGATCTTACAAAAAGGCACAGTCAATGGTAATAGGAGCACTTATGGTTCTGTTAAAACCATAGCCTCTTTTAATGTGGTTGCTACTAGATGTCGTTCATGTGACAGTTTGAAATGCGTGTGCAGCCCTCAGAAATGTTATGCCTATGAATCCTCTAAAATATTGCCTTCTGAAAGATATAGCGGACAAAACTGCGTTGCTTTCAAAATGGAGCATGAAATTAGTTTAACATCTAATACCTGCAAATCAGATCCAGAATCTGATGTGGCTGTAAGTGCATTGGATGAGGAAAATAACTGTTCTAGTCCTCAACCATCTAGTCTTGGTACAACGGCTGCTTCTACTGATGCCTAGACTCCTGCTATTGATCTTCAGCTGTCTCCTAAGAAAGCGCTACATGCTGTGTTGCTAAAAAAAACGCTTTGCTGACACTATATTAAAGGCGAAACAGAAGACCCTTCTTGATCATGTTGATAAGGTAGATCCTGTAAATTTGCTGTAGGAAAAAGAAAAGCTGGAGAGGCAACAACAAGAGGAGAAAGCAAGAATCGAGGACCAAATCAGAGCTACTAACATTGCCTCATCATTGAAGGCTCAGGAAGAACTGAGACTGCGACGAGAGAGAGAACGAGAAGCAGCTCGTATTGCGCTACAGAAGATGGAAAAGACTGTTGAGATAGTGGACAATGTGAAGATGCTGAAGGAACTTGAGATGGTTCTTTTCAAAGCGAGACAGGGAGATCGATTTGGAAATATTATAGAACGTATTGGCCTCTTCTTAAAGAACGATTACATGGAATACGAAGAGGAGGAAAATGGACAATTTCTGGAAGACTGGGAGGAGGGAGAAATATGCAACTAGAAGCTAATACCTGTTAGGTTGGTTGGTTGAACGGAGACCGGACATAAGAGCTTGTATTTTGGATACAGGGAATTTATATTTCTATATAATATAAATATTCCACCTCAGGTTAAAGACAGTTGAAGATCATGGTGTCTTAGCACTGTCATCTAATAAATATATGACGAGGATATATTTTACCAAGACACAGAATATCATATCAGTAGCTGATACCCTCTTTGTACATGTCAATTTTGCACCAAGACCCAGAATATCGATAGCTCACACCCTCGTTGTACATGTCAAATTTGCATGTCAAATGTTTGTGCGGTGTATATTATATAGATTAGTATGTAGATTAGTTCTCTGCAGAGAGTAGTAAAAAGAGCTTAGTTTATTGTAATTATGGATATTGAAACACCAAGTTGGTGACCATTTTATCACCGGAATCATGAATCCCTTTTAGAAAAAAAAAACTAAAAAAAAAACATAATCTTGTAAAAATTAAATATATAAATAATCATATTATTTTTAATTCAGTTTCTGGATCACAACTAAATTTAGGATTATTCATTTCTTTTTTCCTCTTTCCCTTCCTGAATTCTATTCTAGTGATGACAACCAAACTCCCCTTTGGTATTTCTTTTTATTTATAAATAATAGAAGCATACCAATTCATGCAAGTATCATTTGGTTTGGAATCAAAGGTTAAAGTTTGAATATTTTCATCAAATTATTATTATTTCATATATTTTTCCAAGTAAAGTCACGCACAGGAGGGTCCGGAAAAGGCAAGAACTCAATCAGTTTTATAAAATTATTACACAGATGTTGAAGAAAACAAAACTATCTGCATTTTGGTCACAGTGACAACACTGGTGAGCCGTGAGAGGATATGTTCTGCTTTGTGCTGCTGTGTATGAGCAGCAGTTCATTCCATTTCTTGATTTAGTTTATTCCATTTTCCTTTTCTTGATTGCTTAATAATTGGACTCCCCTACAGTACTTGTATTTTGTCGTCGGTCGTTGGCCTTTAATTTTTAGCTAATTAATTGATGGCCCTCTCTCTCTCTCTCATGTCTTGTTAGCTAGTGAGATAAGAGACCAACAGAACCTTATAGCCAACATGCATGCTGACAATTTAATATTTTGTCTTGCCAACTATTAACGCTCCTACATTCTCCACCCAGTTACATCCCCAGAATTCACTTTAACTCGTATAAATCACAAATCAGTACCTCAACAGATTTATTCCGATTTCCGAAATCTGTAACCATGATCATAATCAATTGAACATTATGTCAGGTAATTCAGAGATCGTCGGATCAAATCCTCTCTTCAACAATAATATATTACGCGATGGTTATGATGTCCTTCGTAACCTTGCAGATTCTCGCCTTTTCACCGGCTTGTCCTTCTAACTACTGTCCTCCTTCAAGGAAAAGCATTATTTAGACTGAAAACCCTAGGAGGAAGCCATGAAAATAATTTAAGTAAATTCTTGGTTTTAGTAAGATTCTTTCACAATAAGTGATTGTGAGAGAAAGTGATGGACCAAAAACTATTTTCTCTAAATCCCCGGCATGTACTGTGGGGCACCAAAAGGTTTACACCATCACTTTACTATATAATAAGTTAAGTCCAGCCAATTAAATGGACCTACTTACTATATGTACACCACTGAAAGTCTACTATTAACATGCTAAATCAGCGATCAATGAAGTTGATCTCATGCTTATATACAACTATCTTTCGATGGGGTTTGCTGAATCATAAAATTCTCTCAGTTTGTTGCTCGCTTATCTTCTACTTTTTCTTTTTTTTTATAATCTGGTGTCCGGGCCAGCTTACGCACCTTGACTAATCCTGATGACTGCTAGCACACCCTCGTTTATCTTCTACTTGGCTATAACCATCACTCGACTTGAATATTAAGAACATAAATGTATCAGAAACATGGACTTTCTGAAAGGTAATAATATTAGTACTAGTAATTAAGCACCAGTTCTAAAGATGAAAAATAGTAAAAAGACATGAACATGTGCAAATTTAAGAAGGGTATGTATAGCTACAACTTGCAAGCTTAAAGGGTAATATGGAATAGCATTAAAGATTCTTCCCTTTATATATGGATCCAAATAATAGCCTACCCAGATTGGTATGCACAAAAAGTTATTGTACATTAATTTATAACTAACTTGTAGTTTTACTTTTATCATTCTTTTGTTCTTTAAATCATGGGTTATGCTTCTCGGATTCTCCACATGATTATCTTCATCATTTTCATGCTTACATCACTGAATGCTGCACTGCATTTCAGTGGGAATCATCATGTTCAAAAGGTATCAGGTGAGGAAGAAAATGAAGGCCTACTTTTTGAAAAATTCAGAGCTTTACTTGGACTACAAAGCTTTAATTTGAGAAAAGAACCATCTTACAGTCATGATTTTCGATATGGATCACCATTGCATTCCCCCATTGAAGCTCCAGCTCCAGCTCCCATGTTGTATCACCATGTACATTCTCATCATCACTCACACAGGCCACGCATCACTGCACCACGGCGTCGTAGGATCAAGAAGGAGAAGAGTAATCAGGGTTTAATTACAAGAAATGTAGTATTATTTATTGTGTCTGCTAGTGTCATGTTTGTGCTTCTGGGGATTGTCCTGATTTGGGGATGCAAGGAACTTAAAAAAAGAACGAAAGAAACTACTACAATGGCAATTATGCACAGCAGTGATATAGAAAATAATAGCAGATCAAAGGGTGTTGGGATTGTACAAAAGGTTAATAAAGAGATGGTAAGATCAGAGTCACAGAATGTTAGTTATTCTGCTGTTGGAGATATTGTATCTGGTAATAAAATTGAAAAATCATCTGTCGGTTGTAGCAATCAGGTTGATGATAAGAAAACTCTGGGGGAAGCTCATTCAGATGATAACGAATCTTTCCAATCACTGTATCATGTACATTCATCAAACGCTCAATTTTCCAGTGCTTCGTCACTTACTCTTAGTGAGACTGCAGGAACTGTATTTCCTTGCAAGTCAAATTTACCAGCGGCCTCTTCATCATCTTTCCAGCCACCTCCACCTCCTCCACCCCCTCCCCTCAAAAGAAATCACATTTTTCCTTCGACGTCTCGTTCAACCACACTGACATCCACAGCTATGAGTTCTGCCCTTTCTAATTTAACATTAACTAGCAATGAAGATAACTATTATGGATCAAATCAGAATCCTCGAAGCAACTTGAAGGGTCTGTCCAAGATTCCACAGCCCTTCCCTCCTCCATTTCCGAAAGGCCCACCTCCTCCACCATCTCCACTTCAAACATATAGGTCACTAGACAAAGATGGTAACCAATTACCAAAGCTGAAGCCGCTTCACTGGGACAAAGTTAGAACTGCACCAGATCATTCGATGGTATGGGACAAAATCAGGTCAAGCTCATTTGAGTAAGTACTCCTTTTTGTTTCTTGCTCATACTTGGCACTCCTACAATTCCTTCATTGTCGTTTAAGTATGATAATAATGACAATGGTACAGATTTGATGAAGAAATGATCGAATCACTGTTTGGTTATAATATAAAATATTCTTCGAGAAACGATGAAGCCAAGAGCCCTTCTCCCAGAAAACATATTCTTGAGCCAAAGAGACTTCAAAACATTACCATACTTTCAAAAGCTCTGAATGTGACCTCTGATCACGTCTGTGAGGCACTGATGCAAGGTAATTTTTTTTTTTTTTTTTAATTTGGTTATAACACGGTCAACAGTCATTTTAAAGGTCAGATTCTTTGCCTGACAAAAAAGAAAGGTCAGATTCTTTGAATTTATGAAACGCAGTATACAAGGCATATTCATTGCATAGATTTTAAAAGAATCCGAACACTCCAACAAAAACATTTAGAAAGATAGACGACACTTTGAAATAGGCAGCGTTTTTTACCTTGTGATTATTTGTTACAAAGGAGCTGGACTGGGTTTACAGCAACTGGAGGCATTAATTAAGATGGAACTCACTAAGGAAGAAGAAGGCATGCTCACAAGCTACAAAGGTGACATCGATGGATTAGGTTCAGCGGAGAAGATTGTGAAGAAAATACTTGATATACCTTTTGCATTTCCAAGGATAGAAGCCATGATTTACAGAGAAACTTTTGAAGATGAGATAGCTCTTCTCAGGAACTCCTTCTCAATGTTAGAGGTAAAACCTCTTAAACCAAACAATCTCATCCCCTTGCCCCGCGCACACACACTCTTTCTCTGCTGCTGCCCTAAACAGCTTAATATTTGGATTTAAAGTAACTGGATATAGTTTGAATGGAATTAGGATGCTTGCAAGGAACTGCGATCAAGTCAGCTCTTCCTAAAATTACTCGAGGCAGTGCTTAAAACAGGAAACAGGATGAATATCGGAACAGTCAGAGGAGGAGCCAGAGCATTCAAACTTGATGCACTTCTTAAACTGGCTGATGTAAAAGGAACCGATGGCAAAACCACCCTGCTTCACTTTGTTGTCCAAGAAATTATTCGAACAGAAGGAATGAAAGCATCTAATAGCATCATAGGGAAGATCAATCAAAAAAACAAAAGTCAAACTTTTGAAGACAGAGAAGAAGCCTACAGAAAGATGGGCCTAGATCTTGTTTCAGGTTTGACATCAGAGCTCTTCAATGTGAGGAGAACAGCCAATATAGATTTCGACGCAATCACAAGCTCACTGTCAAATTTATTTCACGGCATGGCTCAGTTGCAGCATCTAGTACAGATAGACTTGTCTAAGGAGGAAAAGAATGGAAGTTTTGTGTTGTCAATGAGATCTTTTATAAGCTATGCAGAGAAGAAGTTAAAAGAACTGCAAGAAGAAAAAGCTCGAGTTTTAGTACTTGTGAGAGAGATGACCGAGTATTTTCATGGGACTGTGAGCAAAGATGAACTGAATCCTCTTCGAATCTTTGTTATTGTCCGAGATTTTTTGGGTATGCTAGATCATGTGTGCAAGGAAATTAGGAACTTGAAAGTTCCACCTGCATCTAATCGTCTAGCTCCATTTCAATAGATTAGAACTTTTGCTCTATGTTTTCTTAAATAAGAACATACAATTACAAATGTGATTACTTTAACACTGCCAGAAGCCTTACCTGATTAATGAAGCAAAAATAAAAAAATGTACAAGTAGCCAGTGGTGATAACAAGGGGAAAGGCATATCTGCTTTCTCTAATACGAAAGATTTTCATGACGAGACAAAAAATGGTTTTTAAAAGAAATGCAATGGCTGCAGCCTGAATGCACAACTTATTTTGCACAGTAATTTTCTCTCCAGAAAACATTCAATTGTAAATCTCAAACTGAAGAAAATAAGTCAAACAAAACAACAAAATCTAAATCTTATGGTATTTGTCTATTTGAGATGGCAACATCTCACTAACAATGAGCCATGAATCCGGCATTGCAACAAAACACAAGTCTCAGCTGCATGATACAGAATCATACAGAAAGGGTATGTCTATAGTACAACACAGCTTGCCCACTTGACATCTATCCTTTTCTCTGGTACCAGTTTCTACTACACATATACGACTCTCCAACTATGAGATTTAAAGCGGATGATAAGGGCAATAGCCTAAGAATGCAGTCACATTGTTCACAATGTCATTGCATTGTATCAGCAGGTTCATCATCTGTTCGGAAATATCTATGTCGGGAGTACTGGTGGTAATTAGATCTGCTGGGGGGATGTTAAAGTTCTGGTTAGTTCTAGGTGATTCTTCGGTATATTGCAAATTACTCTGCGGTGGTCCAGGAAATTGAAATCCAGCAGTAGTAGGGGTTGGAGGAAAAGGCAGCAATGGAGACGATTTGATATTTCGAAAACTTTTACTATTAAAATCAATTGCATGAGAAGCAGATGTACCACCATCAGCGAAAATAGCATTGGTGCTGTTCTTATTACCAATCATCAATTGCTCTGCCCCTTGACTATTTTCTTCCCCTCCCAACATGAACTTAACCCTAGAAGTTCCCCTGATACCTCCATTACCACTGGCCTCATCACCAGCTTCTCTTTTCAGGATGGACTTGACCTGTGCTCCTGGCTGCTTCACAGTTTGGGATGCAAGAGCTGAAGCAAATTTTTGTTCAGCTGTAGAATCTCTCAATTCTGATGTGCTCATTGACACTTCATCTCGTCGGACTTTTCCTGATTCCTGCTTATTTGCTCCCGATTCCATCTCCCTCAGGAAGCATCTTATGCCTGTAGTTCCAAACATGCTGTCAGAAGCAGCAGCATATCTATATGCAGCCCGTGCATCAACTTTATGCCGGAACACCACATGGCAAGTCAAGGACCTCCAAAGTACACGACAAGCAGAGTGATCCAGCTCGCCAAAACGAATGAAACGAGCTTTCAGCTCATTAATAGTTGGAAGTGTTCCATGGAGTGGAAACTTCATCACCAGCATTGTCGGATCTGATGCCCTTGACGGAGGCTCAAGTTTCTTAACAAGTTCTGGCTTAACCGACTTCTTTGTTGATGCACTTGTTTCTTTCACCTCTCCACGCTGCATCAAAGAATATTTTTCAGAAGTCTTTTGATCTGTTAATAATTTGGCATCAATGATTTTTTTCCTCTTTGCAGCAGTTTCTTCTTCGCGATCAGAATGCCCTCGCTTCCTCCCACCTTTTGCAGGATCATCAGGCCTGACCACAAGTTTATGCATATTTTTGGATTTCAGTTCTCTGACATTCTCAGCAGAAACATTATTGCTTGCAACAGCAGCAGCAGGTTTACTACGGCGAGTTTCCTTCGACTCACTGTTGGTAGGTGGCAAAGGAGCCAAGCTCTTTTGGAAAACAAGTGATCTAAATTTGAGAACTATCTGCTGTATAACTGTTGGACTGCTCTCCGAATGATGAAAAGGATCAAGAGCAAGAGCTTTTAGATTATAAAGCAATTGTGGAAGCTTCAACTCGCATGAGCCATTCTTTCCACCAGTGGTCCCGACTTCTACAGCTGCAAACTTGTCCTCCATGATGATACCCTCACTGCATACTTCACTCGCATCAGAAACATAATTCTCAGCTCGCATCCCAGTCGGCTCCTGTTTTTCTTGAACCATGTGCTCTGTAGATACTGAAGGAGATCTCTTTTGCAAAACATAACCATCTTTTACTTTTGCAGATGAACCCTTTATGTACACTGGCTGTTCCGAGGAAGTGACCGGGATTGGGTTGATTAGGACACTAGATTTAAATTCATTGGCTTCATCTCTCCGTTTGAAAAGGTACTGTTCCTTGTTTGCTTGAACCTTACCTTTATCAAGTTTAGCAAACCCCTTTCCTTTACCCAGCGCTTCCGCAATTACCAGGGGGCCACTCAGTGGAGCTAAAAAAATTAAAAAAACATAATTGAGAAAAACCATAGAAAAGAAAATTTGAGCTAATTAGTTTGCAAGACAGGCATAAGAAATATAAAATATTTAACAATCAGCACCGGTTCATATACTAACCAATACTATGGCTGCAATAACAGAAAATATATGTTCTAACCTTGGTGAATCTAAAAATATAAAATAATAAGGATACATTATCTTGTACACAATTGGGATTATGAGCAGCTGCTAAAATTATCAAATTACCAGTAAAGCAGGAAAAAAAAATAGCAACAAGATTATGGAACCAAAGTGGTGGAAAGAATAACAAGAATCACATTTAGCTTAACAGTTAGCCCTAACCTCAGTAAACACAATCAAATAACCTTCCAGCTTTTCTAATGAACAAAAAATGCAGCTGAATGTAATACATCTCTCTCGCATTAACACCAGTTACTAGATATGTGGGTACATTACCTCTTGCAATAAAACCTGAAATTCAGGCTTGATTATATCACGTCTATCTCTTATGTATCTTCTACGATGCCAAATAATCATTGATCATTATGTTAATATAGAGTTACTTGTTTGCTCGTCAAGGCAAATTGGAATAAGTTGCTTTTTGTAGTAACCACAAATCTAGTTTTAGAAATTAAACAGTTCATTTGAAATAAAGGAATCACCTTCCTGGAGACCAAATCTCATGCTTCAAGTCCTCATTATTACTGTTACTATTTCTTTAAATGATCTCTTTTAGTGGCAATATAATGAGTTATCCTTAACCTCTACCGATGATATAAATTTAAATATAAGGTGCCCAATACGAAGTGCACGTCATGCACAATGTTTATAAGTAATTATATATATTACTCCATCTTTTAATATATTATAGCTAGCAATCACACATCATACAAAAATTATAAATATTAATTACTCATTCCATAGTCATCACGGTGTCCATGACACCATCACGTTGCCGTAAAGCAATGGTGATAAGCGGCCTGGAGAGATGGTTTTGACTACATATATTTTTTTTAAAGTATAATATAGCTTCATATTAATATTTCTCACATACATATGGCAAATAAATAAAAACAATTGCGTACAACACAAATTAAATCATTTCCAATGGATAAATTATGTATTTAGATTAATTATACTAAGCTTTGCACTTGCCAATTTTCATATATTTTAAATATATATATATATATATATATATATATATATGCCAAAATAGACCAAATTTATAATAATATATTTTATCCTAAAAATATTAGATGTATTCACATTTAACAAAATTATGAAGTTAAATACAGAATTATTAATTCATATTGAACTATGTTACCTCGACTCTTCATTTAGCGGGCACTCGACACTTAACATTTGAACATATGTATGGACACTCGGACACTTTAGGTCAGATATATACATATATATATATATATATATATATATCAAATATTTATCGCCCTACTTCGGACGCATTATATATGTATATATCAAATATTTATCGCCCTACTTCGGACGCATTCATCCGACATAAAAACATATAAATCAATGCATTATTTTCCTCCGCACCCAAAGTATTTAAATAATTTGACATACATAGAAACTCTTTACTTCGTTTCCCGTTACTCTCTCAAGCTATCTCTTTTCTCTCTTTTTTATTCGGCATTTCTCTCTATCCAATGTCTCTCTTCATCTTTATTTCTCTTGTATTCTATGATCCATCTCTATATCCTCTATCCATATTTACTTGTTATTGCTGTTTGTTATCATATAAATCATAAAACACCAAAAACATACACAAAAATACTTCCAAGACATTGAGTTCCTAAAACAATATCATGATGTCAATGCCATATCCTCTTGCACAAGCATGGAACCCTTATTTTCCATATGGCAACATTATGATGAAGCCTGCCATATTACCATGAAGTCGTAGTAACCATGTTTTCATCTTCATTGTAAAAAGTAGCATATATATCATATATCTAGTATGTAGGCGTGCTTAGCCTATCCCCCGAGTTTATCCCCCAACACAAGGTTAGCGAAACTCAAAATGAACAAATTTTGGTAGGATACAGAACAAGCTAGATATGAGGTGGCCATAAGGATTTGACTATACGGAGACTCAACGTCTAGATCATGATATGCTATGTTGAACCTTTTCAACTTTCTTCAATATAACCACTAAGATGAACTCGGCTCATTGAAAAATTCACTAAAAAATAAAAATGAAGGTTCTTAATGAGTTTGCATATGTTAATTCTTTCATAAAACTGTTAGGACAAACTAAGCTAACTAGAAAATTCACTACAAATGAAGGGTTTTAATGAGTCCGCGTCAGGTGAATTGAAAGTGAGATTGCTTTTTCGCTTCATAGAGATGGGTGGGAAATGGACATTGATTTTCTGTTATGCTTTCGGTGTTTATGTTACTCCAACCTTCCACTTTATTATCATTCCAGTTTCAACTAAAATACTTGGACACGTCCTGTGTGTATGCATTTAATTACCTCTCCAGTAACTTAACTACTATTGTCGTTGTTTTTGTTGCTACCTCATTTTGTTCTATCCGTGTAGTCTTTTTATTTTTCTTTTTAAGCACCCATTTTACCAATTTTGCTCACATTTAGACTTAATATCGGCCATAAAATAGTTCTATATAGAATGCTTAGCAAATTTTGGCATAGAATAGACCTCTTTGGCCAAGCTTAAATATCCAATAAAACAGAGATGCCATTGCTTCATACAAAGCTTTCATATTATTGCTTAGGTGAGCGGAGAAACGACATGCAACCATAGCATACCCGGAAGACAAAATTAGCAAAAACGCCAAAGACAAAAAGGCATGAGATGTGCCTGATCTGATACAACTGATTTGGGTAAAAAGACAAAAAGAAATACAATCAATTCCCCAACTCATTCATCACACCCATATTCTACCCGCGTTCACTGAAATCTACAGCCCAAGTGGAAAAAAGGTCTAACAAGCCCCTTATAAGGAAGAGAAAAGGAGCCTTCGCAACCTAAAATAGAAATGAAGAGCCCAAATTGCAGCACTTAAATTGATTTCATTGTCATTAAATTCTCTCTCTTTCCTCTTTTAATTTATTTTTCCCTTCATGGCAGCTGAGTTACTCACTGCTTCCCTTCGTTGTATGTCGTAATCTGGATAAGTGCCGAAGCTTGGATTGTAAAATTACGATATTTTATTCTTTTTTAAGGGATCATATGTTCATGCATATAAATACTTATAATATATACAAATATATATATATATATATATAGGGAGATGGTCAAATAGAAACCAATTTTAAAATAAAAACTAGAAACCATTCATAAATCACATATTTACATTAGTATTTTACAACAAACACCTCCTGTCCACTTCGGTACCCCTTCTCCCAGCGTCCATTTCTTCCCCCCCCATTCCACCTTCATCCCCGATCAAACCCACCCACCCACCCATCTCCTTCCCAACCAATTTTTCAGGCAATCTCTAGTCGGAACACCTTTTCCACCACTTCTCCTTCTTAATACATTAATTATACCTCTTAGTTGCAGTAAATCATCATTAGCTTCCCCGGCCAACAAGATTGAAGATTTTCATTAATATCTATAGAAAAGATATATGTATATGTCCCGTATATACTATTTGA
>PHNY01290681.1:0-20334 GCA_003724115.2 Anethum foeniculum | reverse complement strand
ATATATTATTTGAAGTATTTTGTCATGAGTAGAAATTATCATGTGGTTAACATACGTATTTACAGATATGTTGATGTATTGAGAGCAGATATGTAATTTGGGGTTAATTAAACTTGCTGACCGAGCTTGCGGTGAATTTGCACTTAAATTGCCGAATTAATAAATGGTGCCAGGGGCTTGAATGTACTTGAAAAAAGTTTTATTTTGTTAAAAACCCTATAGAAATTTACAAAATTTCTATGAGCCTGTATAGTTGTACGTTGTTTTTGACAAATATTACAATCACTGAATTAGTCCAACATACAAATATTAGTTTATAAATATCTAATTCAGTGATTAGTTGTAATATTTATAATTATATTTATATTAGTTTACAAATTTCTATGGGCCTGTATAGTTGTATGTTGTGTGCTGACAAATATTTATAATTATTTATAAACAACATCAATTATATGTTTAAGAGCAAATTATTGCCATGTTTTANATATATTATTTGAAGTATTTTGTCATGAGTAGAAATTATCATGTGGTTAACATACGTATTTACAGATATGTTGATGTATTGAGAGCAGATATGTAATTTGGGGTTAATTAAACTTGCTGACTGAGCTTGCGGTGAATTTGCACTTAAATTGCCGAATTAATAAATGGTGCCACTTACTTGAATGTACTTGAAAAAAGTTTTATTTTGTTAAAACCCCTACAGAGATTAGCTGAAGTGCAGTTGGGTGAAATGACATATAAACCTACTAGCACGAACACATTAGTGATAAACACGTTTTTTTAAAATACATTCAAAGTGTTTGCACCTTTTTAGTTGTATAGGTCGAGTTGACTTCACCTTGTAGTTCAGTTTGAGAAATGTTGTTTACCAGGTGTCCAGGTCATTACTTATAACTTTATTCAGGTAAATCAAGTCAGTAAGTGGATTATTTGTAGTATGTTTAAAATTCCTCCTTTCCTTGTTATATGTCCCTAAACCAAAATGCACACATTTTAAGATCATATTTAAGACAAAAAAAAAAAAGTTATTCTCTTTCCTTCCCCTGAATTAAAATAAATTCTATTTCACCCTTGTAAGAAATAAATGAGAGATACTATTTAGAAAAATGGAACATCTATTTAATAAAGGATTACATTGTAAATCAAATAAAGATTAATAATGATGATGCGAAAAGGTACACTAATTGTAAAGAAAATATCTCAACATACTTTATTTGTTTTACAGAGCTTTACAATCTTCAACTCCGGTTTCTTCATTGACGAACAACAGACGAAGTCCAAGCAGGCGATCTAAAAGCAGGTGGGAGCCTTTATCAGTGGATAAGTTGGTAGATAAACAGTCCCCTCATACTCCTGATACGAAATATAGTGGTTGGCTTAATCCCAGTGAAGGAGGAAAGGTAACTCTTTTCTTCTCGGGTCATCCTCTTTGTTTGTCTTCATCAGCTATGTTTGTCAAATTCAAGATCATAAATGATGTTTCTTATATGTATATATACTTTGTTTGTCTTCATCAGCTATATTTGACAAATTTAAGATCATAAATGACGTTTCTCATATATATATATAGGATGATGATTAAATACAAGCTAAATTTAAAATGAGAACCAGGAACTGATCTAAACCCTTAGATCCATCGAATCTAATGGCCCCCCTATAGGCACTACACAGAATTAAAATACACCCTCCTACATAGCATCCCACCTTTTTCCCTCCATTTTTAATTTGATTTTTTCCCGTCAATCAATGATTTTTTTAAAAAAATCCGACTTCACTGTATTGTTCTCCATCTCCCAACGATCAATTTACATATTTCGACGCAATTTAATTTTTTATTATATATATATATACACACATATATGATATATATATATATATGTATATGTATATGTATATGTATAAGCTATATATAAGCGCCAGTGTGGACACTTTTTACATGACTTGATAACACTCTTTGAAACCCAATTTACTCTTTTGCCTTATTTTAATATTTTCAGTGGTATGCTGGTATCTACCTTCGAATTTAGTCTGGGTTATATCCTCACTTATATTTAAATACTTTCCTGATTTTTTTTTTACTTTACATTTACACAGTTGCATCTAAGTCTCACCCATATTTTAAATACTTTTCTGATTTATTTTTACATTCACGCAATTGCATCAAAATATCCGATCATTTTCTGTGTATCAATTCTTTACACAAATTTCCAGCAATTTTTAGTAATCACTACTATAATCGAACTTTATACCTAACGTTACATATGGTTTCAATTGTATTCTATTTATGGTTTTTCTCTTTATATTTTTGTCGTCTTAGGGGCCAAGATCAAATTAGAACTAGTCAAAATTAAGACTTAAAATTAATATTATTTCTTAAATATTTATTTAATCAACAACACGTATTTAAGAATGAATTGCTCTGTGGCATAAGCCAATGTTTTATTGTTATGTATTTCAATTGTACCGTTATTGTGACTTACATAATTTTTATTGTTTATGTGTTCATAAAATATGTTAGTCTTGTGCAGAATACAATGTATTCTTAAGTTACATTATTATTATTTTTTGGATATGTGTTTTACTAAATAACAATATATAATAGAACATTCTTTTATAGAACACAATATATTTTCTGAAGAAATCATTTTTCTACAAAATAAAAAAATATTTTTTTTGTAAATTGCATGGTTTGTTTTAAAATGAAAGTACTTCCAAGTATATAGCAATCCTCTCAATAATCAATATACATGTGTGTATTACTTGTACCCATAGGTGTATTCCCATGTATGTTTATTGTGGTAATGTGTACACGTTTGTGTAAAGATGCCGTTTGTGAAGAAAAGAAATGAGACCACCCTTTATATCTTATCTGCTTTTGAGGTTGTCCATGTTCTTATCCATTTGATTACATCCTTAATAAAATGATATGATCTTTTTAAGATAGTGTACTTTGTTATCAGTTTCCAATAATATGAAAACTAAAATTGATTACTATATTACCTCTAAGTTCAAAGTGAAATTTATTCGAGCAAAATTTGTACAGTTTTCTGCTGGAAGAGTAGTCAAAGAAAATAACTGGGGACATTTAAAGTTTACCTCGTCAGATCCGAAAGTTACAAATAAAGTTGCCCAGAGGCCTGCTAAGAGGCAGTGCCTTGGTGATGGTCCAAGTGGAGGTGATAATGGTGGTGCATCCAGTGATAGCGATGAGCAAAGTTTGACTGCTTATTATGCAGGTGCTGTAGCACTTGCAGATACACCAGAAGAGAAGAAGAGAAGGGAGAGTCGTTCCAAACGTTTTGAAAAAGCACGCGGGAATCGATCTGCAAACAGTTATTCTAGACCCAAAACTATTGGAGCTGGATTGTATACCAAAAGAACTAATGCATTGGTGCTTAAAAAAGATTTTGAAGAAGGAAATAGCAGAGCTGTTGAAGATATTGACTGGGATTCTCTTACTGTCAAGGGTACCTGCCAGGAAGTTGAAAAGCGTTATCTGCGACTTACTTCTGCGCCTGATCCTGCCACTGTAATTTTATGCAAACTTTCCTTTCTTTTTTCTTGAATTTGCGAAATAAGGAACTCAGTTAAATTAATTTATAGTACACATCTACTAAATAGAATTACTTGTTCTCCTTAGGTGAGGCCTGAAGAAGTTTTAGAAAAAGCTCTTCTCATGGTTCAGGGTTCGCAAAAGAACTACCTTCACAAATGTGATCAGTTAAAATCTATCCGCCAAGATCTTACCGTACAGCGCATACGGAATGAACTCACAGTTAAGGTACTGTTCTGGAAGTGCTCTAATTATGGTCTTTGAAGATAAACTATATGTTGTGAACCATCTGAAATTGCTGTATTCTTTCTTTAATCTCTGGACAACCTATTCTGTGAAGCTGAAAGTACACTGTTTATTTTTGGTGTCTGTTATCTTGTTTCAGGTCTATGAAACTCATGCTCGGTTAGCAATTGAAGTTGGCGACTTATCAGAGTATAATCAGGTTCGTTTGCTGTGATATATTCAATGATTAGGCATTTCATCGTTTAAATTCTTATTATATCAATTTTGTGAAAGTGGACACTGATTCACAGGATCCAATAGTGTCCATCAAAATACATTATTTTAGCCAAACAATTGCTCATCGCATAACAACAGTATCAGCGCCCCTTCATATCTGTGTGGCTTAAATTTCACATTCTTTAGTTTCTTGGATTACTTAAACTATTGGGATAATAAAGCATGGATTGTCAATCTCATGCTGTATCAAGCATGTCTAAATTTTTCATTTGCTCTGCATTGCTTCTCACATATTTTGCTTTCATTTATACTGCTTTTAACTCGTTATACATTGCAGTAATATCTGATGTAGTAATTCATCCTCAGTTCTAGGAAATTAGCTTGATTTGTATGTCAAGCCCCGCTATTATTTGCTGCTTTGTTTAGGTTTTCATTATGGAAATATAATGGTACAAATCTGTGCTTAAAATTGAAATATTATTTTTATAGAAATTATGGAATCTTGACCTTACATATTTAAGTCAACTATGGATTCTTTCGCTTGCAAGAAACAAAATGTTGTCGAAAGGATCAGTAGTTTACTGTATGAGATTGTATTGTGGTTGTATGGATTTTGTTTTACAAATCAGCTATTTGATATATTTGTTAACCCTTAATCTCTTATGCAGTGCCAATCCCAATTGCAAGTACTCTATGCAGAAGGAAACAAAGGATGCGTTATGGAATTTTCTGCTTACAATCTTCTTTGTGTTATTCTGCACTCTAATAACAACAGGGATCTCTTATCAGCCATGTCAAGGTAAGTAAAATGCACCAAAGATCATATTACATGATTACCACTTTGCATATCTGGTATGTTGTGGAAACTTATATAAATAAGAACATTCTAAAGCTTTCATCTATGGTTGGATGACTTGATTCATCCAAAGATATATTGATCTCCATGAAGTTGTTGAACAACTTACTGCTATTGATATTTTTAATCGGGAAAAAGCTTCTTTACTGAGAATACGTTTGTTTTAATATCTTGTTTATGTCAATTGCTAGTAATTAAGATGTACTCATTTACTTTTCCATTCTTCACTACCTTTTTCTTCGATTACGTTGCTAATTGGAGAAATGTTTTAGGTGTAGTGGACCTAAGTGTAGAAGTTATAATTTCTTTTCTTAACATTTCTGAGCTGAGAGGAAGTGGGCGTAAATTTCATCATTCATGAGAATAGTTGGTTACACAAATAATTAGGATAGAAATTTTTTAAAAATTAATATAAAGGAATTTCTGTAAAGGACTGAATGCAATTATAATTGGGATTTAGGGACAAGGAAGGGGTTAGTGACGATTTCAGTAAAAAGATTACTTGAGAGTACTTGTAACAAACAGAAGTAAAAGATCACTCGAGGAGCTTTTTCGTCACAACACACATGATTGAGACAATACCTTCTAAATAAAAATATGACGGAGGTGCATAGAAAAGAAGGAAGAATCCGCTTCCAGCCGAAAATTTATTATTGACTTAGCATCCTCCCTCTCCATAAAGCTTTTGATTTTTGCTTTGATGGTTTTGGGGTTAGACCTTGTTGCTGTTGGTGCGAGTACATTGGTGATTTACGTTATAAAATCTTTTTCAGCCTAAGATTTTAGACATATAGTGAAGACATGTCACTGAAGTATGAGTATGTGCTACTGTCTTCAGCCCAAATTATACTACAGTTCTTTCCTGTATCTGCGTTTTTAATGCAATTACGCAGCTATCGATTCCTTGATATGTTTTACTGATTTGTCACATACTTTTATTTAGCAAGTGTAATTTTAAATTCATAGTACATTTTCAGATTGCCAGTCGATGCCAGGAAAGATGAGGCTGTCAAACATGCTCTTGCAGTGCGTTCAGCAGTAACTTCTGGAAATTATGTATTGTTCTTTAGGCTGTACAAGGAGGCTCCTAATTTGAGCACTTGCCTCATGGGTTAGTTTTGATAGTGAATATAATATTCTGTCTGAGAAGTCACTTTCTTAATCTGTAATTTTCTCTTTGCAGATCTGTATGTAGAAAAAATGCGTTATGCGGCAGTGAAATGTATGTCTCGTTCATATCGCCCCACACTTCCTGTCGCATACATTGCTCAGGTTCTAGGCTTCAGTAGTGTCTCGCCGACGGCTGAACTAAGTGATGAGAAGGACGTTGATGGGATAGAGGAGTGTGTCGAATGGTTGAAGGCTCATGGTGCATGTCTTATTACAGATAATCCTGACGAGGTGCTACTTGACTCGAAGGTATTTTACAACTTATGGCATCCTGAAATGCCTAAAAAGAGCAACTTGATACGCCCTTTAGTTAATCTCAATATAGTTGAGTTGCTTCATGTGTCGGTTATTTCTCTTTACATGCAGCATACAGACTTTACTTGAAGCTCGTTTATTCTATTCTGATATGTTCTGCAGTGGACATAACTTTGACATCCGGATAGTGATCCCATTAATATTTCTGTCTGTTCTATTATGTGCAGGCTTCAACATCTAGTCTCTTCATGCCAGAACCAGAAGATGCTGTTGCTCATGGAGATGCGACTCTAGCTGTTAATGATTTTTTGACTCGGGTTCCTTCATAACCAAATTGATTATATATACATATTAAGACAGGAGATGCTCAAGCTGATACACCTGTAGCACATGAAATCAGAATGTACTGTTTCCACTTCCCGAAGTCAAGATTGAAATGGAAGCAGCAGCTACTGTATGGTGTAAGCATACTGTTGGGAAGCCTCACATGTTCACTAATGTAAGGATTAAAGATTCCGTAAATGAAATTTAAACAGAAGATGATTTTTGCATCCAAACGTTTTGAAAAGTACAGTTGGCTGGTCTCCCTGAAATTTTAATATTGTTGTGGTCATTTATACTTTTGATAGAAGGCAGTGGAAGTCTAATGGGAGGGGAAGATAGAATAAGGAGAGTGTAACTTTTTCTTGTTGATCTGTTGTTCCTTTATATCCCTTAAGTGCTGGTTTTTAGTCTTCAATAGAGTTTTTAAGATTTTAGCTAGTTCGGAGATTGACTTTTGTTTCTTTTTTATTCAGTGTTAATTATTTTGGATAAATGGATATAATGGTACTATATAGATATACATGGTATGCGTGTAAAAGTTGCATCATTGGATCGTTTTAAATTACAAATGCCACCATTAAAATGTGTTTGCATTTGCATTAGTTCTTTTGTATACATTTTATGTTTTAACCTAATTATATAATAGGTAGGGAGGCCACAATTTGTTGCCTAGTGCTGCTATTTGTTTCTACATCGAATTACTATGACTGAGACATGCATTCGGGCTTAGTATTTCATGTTATTTATTGTGGCTGTGACTTAATTTTTCACATTCCGTGAGTTGAGCATATCCTTTTCGTGGATAGAACGTGGGACTAGTAACAAAGAGAAATATGATTGCATTCCGAGTAAGAATACCGGTAAACCATTGCAATCACATTTATACCAAGATAAAGCCTAGTAGGTGAAATATAAATGAGTATTGTACATTAGCATTTGAGAGCACTTCGGGAATGAATTCAGGGTAGGTGGGAGATTAGGGGTACAATAACTGGTCTCAAACTACAGTAGCTGAGAAACTGTAGTATTAACAGATAACTCGTGCATAAGGAGCAAAACAAATTTTCTCTCAACTGTAAAGGCGATTCATAAGAAGACTGTCGCGTATCTTTGTCAGTTGTCCTGATCATGGGACGTAAGCCCCGTGCCTGAGCGGCAAGACTTGCTGAATTTAAGGCACAAAATTTTTACTAAAATGCGAGTACATTTCACAAAGATGTCTCGTTTTTTGGTTTTTATCTGAACATATAAGAGTTTGTATATTGGGAGAACTTATACTAAAATGGTACTCTTTCCGTTTTGCAAAGACTGGCGTTTTATGAAATTTTAAAAACCAACAAAGGCCGACAATTACTAAATTTTATTATATACGAAATTATGACAAAAAAATATTATTACAAAGTATATTTGATTTACTATCATATTTGAATTGTAAACAATGAGTATGATAATTTGCAATCGAACTTGAACATGCTTGACTTTTAGAATTTATATATCGTCAATTTGAAAAAAGGAGGAAGATTTTAATTATGGTTGCGGACAAAAACCGAATTGAACTAATTGCAGTCTAGATGACGGAGCATTAGACCACGTTTGTTATAAATCGAACGTGTTCGCTGAAGATCACACTAATTATCTAAGAGGGCGTTTGGAAACGTGCATTTCATTTCAAATGTTGGATCTCAAATGACATGATTTGAGTTGTCATTTCAAATTCTCAGATTTATATTAATATCTGAATGTACTGGATTTCAAATGAAATACAAATTCAAATTGTCAAATAGCTTGTTTGATCAAATCCAGAACTTCAAATGAAATTCAGTTCCCAAACAGGTCATAACTACTTTCTTCTGTGGTCACAATCCTGATTAATACAAAAATCTGTTTTGCTTTTTAACCATACCATTGTTGCGTATTATGGGCTTGTTTGTATCTCGCAAGTGACTGATTTACTTATAAATGCACATAATTTTTAACTTATAAATTACGGGGCGTTTGGATCATGAGATTTCAACCCGGTTAATGAGAATGGGAATGGAAATGGAAATGAGGTTCTAATACATTTTTGTATTGAAATCTCATTCTCATTCCCGTTAACCGGGTTCAAAACTCATGATCCAAACAGCCCCTACGTATAAGATATCTCATCTACGTGTTCCTTGCTTCACATACCTCAACTTGTGCTCCTCTACTACAAATTAATGCTGCCTTATGGAAGTTCAGTGTAGCATCTTCATCCCCGTCCCCCTCCATACCTATTTATAAACTTTCTCACTAGACCACCATACTCCAGTGCAACCATCCATACTCTATTGTTTATATATCTTTACGCGATAAATAACTAATTGTATCATTACTATCATACCAAAAAAAAGTTATTAATGTCTAGCGTGGTTGAGGAGGCAAGAGCTGATCAACAAGTTCACGACAGCAGAGAAGAAATTGTCCTGTCTAGCTCTGCCATTACAATGTTGCCTACTCTTGGACAAGTCGACGTTCGAAAACAAGTCGGTGAAGATGAAACTCTGGTTCATCAGACTGTCGATATTAGTGGTGCCCTGATCACTGAGCCTCAAAGAGTGCCGTTCGTGTTGTCATTTAGTAATCTGACCTACTGCGTCAAAGTTTTCCAGAAAATTACGATATCAAATTTTTGTGGAAGTAAAATTATCGAAACTCTGGCAACCACAGAGCCAGAGAGAATGTTATCGAGGACAAAAACTGTCCTCGATAACATTTCTGGAGAGGCGCGAGATGGCGAAATACTGGCCATACTTGGCGCCTCAGGATGCGGAAAATCAACATTGATGGACGCATTGGCGAATAGAATCATAAAAGGAAGCTTAAAAGGAACAATTACACTTAATAACGAGCAACTTGAATCGCGATTACTCAAAGTCATATCAGCATACGTAATGCAAGACGATTTATTATTCCCGATGCTCACAGTTGAAGAAACTTTAATGTTTGCAGCTGAGTTTCGCCTTCCTCGAACTCTAACAAAATCGAAAAAAAGGCTCAGAGTTCAAACATTAATTGATCAATTAGGTCTCCGAAATGCTGCCAATACAGTCATTGGAGATGAAGGACACCGCGGTGTCTCTGGCGGGGAACGGCGCCGTGTATCAATCGGAATCGACATAATTCATGATCCTATCTTACTGTTTCTTGATGAACCGACCTCAGGACTCGACTCAACCAGTGCTTACATGGTTGTGAAAGTGTTACAAAGAATTGCGAAAAGCGGAAGCATTGTGATAATGTCTGTGCATCAACCGAGTACCAGAATACTTGGGTTACTCGACAGGTTACTGTTTTTGTCTCGGGGTCAAACTGTATACAGCAGTTCTCCAAAGAACTTACCTCTATATTTTGCGGATTTTGGATTACCAATGCCTCAAAATGAGGACATGACTGAGTTCGCTCTGGATCGGATCCGTGAACTGGAGGCCACTCCAGGAGGCACCAGAAGCTTGGTTGAATTCAACAGAACATGGCAGGGTATGAAAATTAGTCGCCGCAAAACAAACATCTATCTGAATAGTCCAAGTCCGTTACATGGATTATCTCTCAAAGAAGCTATAAGTGCCAGCATTTTACGTGGAAAATTAGTGTCTGGTGCCACAAGTAATGATATCAGTCGAGCATCAGTACTAGTTCCTACATTTGCCAATCCTATATGGAAAGAAGTCGCGGTTTTAGCTAAACGTTCAGTTACTAATTCACGCAGAATGCCTAAGCTGTTTGGAGTTCGTGTTGGTGCTTTAATGACTACTGCATTTGTCTTTGCATCACTTTTTTGGGATTTGGATAACACGCCTAAATCCATCCAGGAAAGACTTGGATTCTTCGCATTCGCAATGTACATGAGTTTCACCAGTTGTGTAGATGATTTGCCTGTGTTTCTACGTGAGCGTTACATATTTATAAGAGAAACTGCTTACAATGCTTATCGACAATCTTCATACGTTGTAGCTCACGCTATTGTTGCATTACCTACTCTTGTTTGTTTGGCGGCATTGTTTGCTAGTCTTACGTTTTGGGGGGTGGGACTCGACGGTGGACTATCTGGCTTTCTTTACTACTTTCTCATGATGTTGGCATCCTTCTGGGCAGGAAGCTCTTTCGTGACACTTGTATCAGGAATTGTGCCTAGTGTAATTCTTGGTTACATTGTTGTGGTCGCATTTTTATCATACTTCACTTTGTTTGGCGGATTCTACATGACTCGGGAAAGAATTCCTGATTACTGGATATGGCTACACTACATTTCTCTGATTAAGTATTCGTTTGAAGCAGTATTACAGAATGAGTTTGATGATCGTGACAAGTGTTTTGTTCGAGGAGTAGAAATATTTGATAATTCACCGCTTGTTGGTTTGCCAAATGCAATGAAAATGAAGCTGCTAGAGAGCATGAGCAACACTCTGGAAGTTCCGATTAATGGAAGTACGTGCTTCACCACTGGACCTGATATATTGAAGCAGCGAGGTGTTACGGAATTGAGCAAGTGGAACTGCTTGCTTGTTACCGTGGCCTGGGGTTTTCTCTTTAGAATTTTGTTTTACTTCACTTTGTTACTAGGGAGCAAGAACAAGAGGAGTTGAATAAATACATTGGCTTGGCTTCTGTAAAACAGTTTTTCTAAATATGTGCCGAAATGTACACAATAACCACCAATTTGCACGAGTTTGAGTGATTTTGATTGGTCTTCTGATCATAAATATCAGTACAATCATAATATTTCACCGACAAAAAAACTACTCCCTCCCTCTCATGTTTCCTGTATTGACTAGTCAGTGGTCAAATTGTTCAAATTTTGACCGCATATTACTGTTAAAATATAATTAAATAATTTTTAAAACTTGTATCATTAGAAAATATATATATATAATCCTCTTTAAAATGTATTTTTCAAATTTTATAATAATACATAAATTTATCTTAATTATCGGTCAAAGTTGAGTCAATTTGACTACTTAATAGTCAAAATATGACACATAATATGAGATGGAGGGAGTACAAACGTATGAAAGTTAGAGATTATTGTGTATCTTTATACACACATTAGAAAGACTTTTGTAAAATTAAAGTCCGGATGAACAAAACACAAACAAGATCCGAAACATCGGACTCCTTAATAAAATTTGTAACTGCTCCTATTTATGATTTGGCGAAGGTAGTTACATTTATGATCTGGACCATGCATTACTTACTCCGTTGATTATTTATTGATATTTAATTTACAGCCCGAAATAATTTGACTACAAGCTCCATGTTTGCCGAGTCCAAATCATTTAGAGTTGCAAGGATAAGATTTTACCCAGTCCAAACATTATATTAACCATAATCCTTTTAGTTCCCTGAACATGAGCATAAGATTCTAAAAAATGAAATGAGCAGCAGACAAGTCAAAAGCATCATCTGTTGAATAGAACAGATTGTGAGATCATTAACTAACATAAATTAGTACTATTCCAAGTATGTTGTACATACTTTGTAATTTTAATTATAACCCAGATAAATCACATTGATGTCATAAGAAGAGTATGAAGCTCTACAACATATAAAGGATATACATGCATAAACACAAAAGCATCAGATACTAAGAGTTCAGTAGTAAGCAAGTAATAATAAATTAGTGTTTAGACAACAAAACTAACATTCAATTGCAATTTAAACTTCCATTCTCATAATAATTAATCTTATTGAAAGATTCCAAGCAATCTGACACAGCAAGTAACAATTCCACTGTCTCATGCAATAATTAGGCTACATTATATTAACTAATGCAAGTGTGTTAAAAGTATCACACTCGCAACAATAATAATTAAAACACTAAACTTGTCTTTTAAGTTTGATAAATGAAAGGAGATGAACACAACTTAAGAAATGGAAAGAGATGAGCAGTCCTAAATGTTAGGAAAACCGCTTGGCAAAGTCAATAAATGTTCAACTTCACGACAATCACCGTCTTTGACAGATAATCCTAGTGAATACCCAAGAGCTCTTGCAACAGGAACGGCAACCGCATTACCTACTTGAATGTACCTGTATCAATTAGATATAAAAGTGCTTAAGATTTGTAAATGAGAAAACATAGGTTATTTATATGATACACAAGTAAAAAAACATTTTAAACTAATTACCTTTCCTTGATAGGGCCAAAAAGTTTATAATAATCTGGAAATCCCTGAAGTCTAGCATTCTCACGAATTGTGAGTACTCGGTTTTGGTTGGGATGTATTATTATCTAGCAAATAAATTAATTAATTAGCAGACAGAATTATAGGTTTGCAAAACTGAAAATCAAAGCAAACAAAGCAAGACATAAAACTTAATTGTTTAAGTGATTTGCTGTTTCCATTATTATATTCATGTGTTGTGCTGTAGTTGTGTGATCGGTATACAACAAGCACGTGTACCTGATTATGCGGTTCCGCCCTGGTAACTACAGTAGGTACCGTTTCATCCCACCATAATCTCCCAAATGGCCTATTAATATTTTTTTTAATAAAAATATCGAATATAACCAAAAAATAATTATATCCAATCAATAAAGAAAATAAATGAAATAAAAAAAATCTTACTTGGATGAGGTTCCTCGCATAAATGACATGGCATAATCAGGAACCTATACAATATTAAATAAGATTATTGTTAATCTAACAGAAATTTAAGATTCTAGAAATGAAAGTATAATAATGAAAACATACCAAAGGCTTTCCAGACTTCAAAAGTTGACGTTCAACATTAGGATCCCATTCTACTTTATTATCAGCACGAACTCTAACACCTTTCAGATCTCTAAAATTAGCACCCTGTGTTTCACATGTTAGTATTAATAGCTAAACTCAAATCAAATAGATTAACAACATTATCATGATATTTAACTCAGTATCAGTAAACAAGTCTTTTAACCTTTCTGACAGGTATTTGGCAAACACGGTCATAATCATCAATATTTAATTTGAGGGGACGATGATCACATAAAACGGTGTTTGATTGTGCTGTTGTTAAACCTAGCATCACTGCATAGATGATGAAGAAAAGCTAATTGAATAAAAGATGAATAAAAGCTAATAATGCAAAAACCAAACTAGAATGCAAACGACATAGTTTAGGATGAAATGCATGATTTAAGAACATTATTGCCTACCTTCTTTACTCGATCTGATGAACTTCTGAAACTCAGTTATGGGCTCACTGCCATATGGCATTTCATCACGGGACTCATTGTTTTCCACCTATTAGAAATGGGGAGATAATTAAAAGGATATAAACAATAAAACATACCATCCTGGCAAAATGAAATCACGCATAATATACATACTGCCGGAAGATCAGAAATAGCATCCCCCAAGTACAGTTTGTCTTTCAATTCAGGAGCAGAACCTTCATCATATGTAACAACATTTGACTACAAGCAATTAAATAAGTGGATTAGTATAGAAAATATAATAAATTCTGGAATAATCTGTGGGTAGAGCAAGGGGAAGTAGTAATCAAATTTTTGGTCTTATGACAAGAGCTAATATTGAATAAGCTGTAATGGAGCTAGAACTTTAGAAAGAAATACTAATCGTATCGTTATAAATATATATTCTTCTTTTTGAGAACAAGAATCGAACTCAAAACTTGGAACGACTATAAATACGGTTTCATGTATTTTCCTCTATAAACATGGAAGTTTGGGAGGCTATACCAGCGAATGATGATAACTAATCAATGGTGGACATTGAATTTATGGACGCCGAAGAGTCCATGCATTATAGAGTTTTGAAAAGAGATGATATTTCAAAACTTCAAGAGGATGATATTACACTACTTTCTTCTGTTTTATCTGTATAGTCGTTCCAAGTTTATGTTAGTACCGCAATATCTGATGGTCCTGGCTGCTTGTTTTGACATTGTCCTAATCCAAAATTGCCGTGTTGTTATCGGAGAAGATATGGTTAATTTGTTGGTGTCTAATGTAGGCAAGGAAAGGTTTAGAGAGTTTTTGTTTAGGTCTTATGTTGAAAATAATAAGAAAATTGAATGGTGTCCTGCCCCGGATTGTGAATATGAGATTGAGTATAAGATTGGAAGTGAGAGTTATGATGTTACTTGTGACTGTTAGCGTAGTTTCTGTTGGAATTGTGGTGAGGAGTCTCATCGTCCAGTAAGATGCGAGACTGTTAAGAAGCGGATGGCGAAGAATAGTTCTGGTTTAGAGAGTATGGCTTGGATAATTGCGAATTTTAAGCAGTGTCCTAAGTGTAACCTAGCTATTCAAAAAAGCCAGGGGTGTATGCACATGACTTGTAAACCGCCCTGTAAACACGAGTTCTGTTGGATTTGTCTTGGCCCGCGGTTTCAGCATGATACTACTGCTTGCAATAGATATAAGAAAATTGCGGAGAAAAGAAAAAGGGAGGAGGAGAAGGTTAGAAAGAAGGCACAGAAATACAGTGCGACTTATAGGTTGACTAATAAGTTGGATTATGAAAGTAGGCAACACCTTGGTTTGAAATCTACTTACTTATGTCATTATTTTTATACATGTACTTAGGAGTGCAATATTGACTTTATGAAACAAGTCAGTCCCACCTTGACTCGATGACAAAATTTTACTTCATCTACCTCAAGTTTTTATTTATTCAGCTTTTTATAATATAAGTTATGTGTATCATAATAATCATATCAATACATGACGTCAATAGATGCCCTCAATTGTATTATAGTTTGAAGAGATTCAATTAATCCAACAAAAGGCATACTAAAATTATAAACGAGTATACAAAACAAACCTCAAACTCTACTGGAGAATGTCCTCTTACAACAACATTGTGAGTAGGTAACGGGTACCGAGGCAACTTCTGCATATTAAAAAAGACATAATGTAAGTAAATCTGTGTTATCACAATGGAAAAAATCATTAAAAAAAAATATTACCATTGTATGATATGCACCCCACAAGAACACTCGCATACGAAACTGTGGAAGCCCATAAGCTCCTGCAACCATCGTACCTAATCGGGCCTGGTAGTTCATCCCGACAAGCCGAGCTAATGCATATCTTCCAAGAAAGCCTTTGGCGAATTTGACAATATCTACTACATTCTCCATTAAGACAAATTTTGGCTTCAAGTGCTCCACTATATTCATGTAAACTAGAAGTTGCTCATTTTTTGGATCATTTAAGGGATTTTTGCTGTCTCTAAATCGATTAAACCCACTAATCCCTTGACACGGAGGACCTCCGCATACAACATCAGCATCACCCTATTTAATCATCATAATGTATAAACCAATTTGATTTAAACATGACTAGTTCTTTTAAAACTGCCATCAACTATATAAAAGGGTAATGTGAAGAGGGTAAAAGACATTTTACTTGTATGTATAAATAGGAAGGCAAAACAAAGAATTGCAAAAATTACTTAAATACACAGGAGGCACACTAAACTGTTGCAGGATACTTAACTCCACGAGTATTTGTCTAATTGACTTATTGTCATTGAAACAGATTTTGCTTAATTTTAAGTTAAAAATGTGTTGAAACAATATTCTTATTAAGCAGTGTTGTTACTCTTTTACTCAACATAATGAATAAAAGACAGGGAAATTAAGAAAATATACCAGGGATCATATTACAATGTAAGGTATAAAAATTGAAAATTACTCCTCCCTTTCAATTCTATACACTTTCCTTTTTTGGGTGTCTCATTCATTTCTATACATTTCAAAAATTACCAAAAGTGGTAAAGCTTTATAATATAAAAATCCAACTACATCGACTACTTTCCTCCACTACACCCACTTTATATATAAAATATTAACAGGTCCCACCACTTTACCTACTTTTCTTACCTTTTCTCCTTAAATTACACTTTTTCTTAACCTCCGTGCCCAAACCAAATGTATATAATTCACTGGGACGGAGGGAGTAGATTACTAGGATGTCGAAATTTTTTATTGCTAATTACCCATACATCTACTGGTAGGACAGTTGGTCTGGTCCATTCATTAAAATTGCAGACAACAACAATGTTTGAAAAACAGATTATAGTACTTTATCTAATTTAAACTTACAAGTCAATGTTTTATTGAACTTACAGGCAACGGAAGAATCTTGGAATTAAAACCATCTATGACAAACTCTTGCAGCTTATCCTTAGCACCACTGGTACATAATGATACAAAATAATGAACAACGGAAAAGAAAGATATAGGTAAAGCTACGTACAAAGAGATGCAAGGGTATTACCATAAACCTTCTTCTGGCTCCCAGGTGTCCTCATCCTCACCATAGCCCTTCCAGCGGATCTAAGCAGTTAATATTTAATTAAGTTCATATCTTTTTATTTGTTAAAAGTGCATTATTCTCATCTTATACATTTTAGAGCATGACTATCCATTGCAAACTACAATTATTAGATCAGAGGTTATGCTTGACAAACTAAACATCTTTCACTAACTCATATTGTGTTCCCTATAAATGACTCCAGTACAGTAATATAACCTTAGGTACTTTGGCACACATCTATATCTCATAATGTTCTACTTCTAGAAAAACAATTTTCTAATTTTTATTGTTACCTACATTACTCATAATAGCAGCTCTTCACTCTAGATTATACCATCCAAAAATAAATCTTGGTAACAATATTAAATGATCATGCCTATAATTTGTCCAATCCAAGACGAATTCTAATTATAGCCATACTTGCAATTCTCCGAGCAGGATATTCAAACAGTTGGTGCCCATGTAGGATTTCATCTAGTTAATCAATATATGATGAACTCGTAATGGCAAAAAGAATATCACTACTGAATACAACTAACAACATTCTATATTGTTTCCAAAAATGAGCTTGAAAACATATTCCATACCTTGAAATACAATCCAGCTTTCTTCTGTCCATCAGGAATGCCATAGCATATAGATAATATCTTCTCTACTTCAAAAACTTCCTCATTGTCCACTTCTTCTTCCTTGTCATCTTCAACACTGTCCTTCATCTCCGGGGATGAAATTTGTTTCTGATGGCTCTTATCTCCAATCAAAGAAAACAAGGCACAAAGCCTTTTCCATTCCTTTAAAAGTTCCAAAAACTCCTCGGCCTTTTCATTTCTAACCTGTGAAAATTCCACAACAATGAGCAAGACAAGTACTGAAAACTGAGGACCCAGATAATTAAAATAAAGAAAAGGATATGATATTGAAAATATACCTCTGTCTCTGGATGGTTGTATTTTAAACTTTGACATGCATATTCGTTTAGGTCAACAGCCCATTTCTATTATAAAATAGCTTGGTTAGAAATTAAATACAATAATAATCCTTAAAGAAGTCACAACTTAATAACATTAAGTTACGACATACCGTGACAAGTGTAACACCTGACATATTGGCACCAAGACAGAGTCCAGTGGACATGGCACCACATCCAGAAAATAGGTCGAGCAGCTTCATTTCTACTGGTTTCTTGCTCCCTACATCTTGAATATCTTCACTTTCACTTGAAATGGTCGAATTAGATCTATTTTCAACTTTCGTGCCAACTACAGAACAAGAAACCAAGGTTGAACAATCAATTCATAAATATTCTTCCAAGACAAAGACATTGGAGGAGTTTTAAGTAAGCAATTACAATAATAGTACCTTGTTCATTGGGTTTCTTACTACCTTCCTCTTGCTGAATATCATCACCCTCACTCAGAATGTTCAAATTAGATTGATTTTCAACTTTAGTGCCATCTATAAAACCACAAGCAAGATAAGATAATCAACTCGTAAACAGTTTTCTAAGAAAACGACATTAGAGTTAATTAAACAGTAACAATAATCAATACCTTGTTCTTTGAGTTTCTTATTTCCTACATCCTGCTGAATGTCATTGCTCTCACTAGAGATGGTCAAATAAGATCCATTCTCAACTTTAGTGCCATCTACAAAACAACAAAATTTAGAAAACAAGTTCATGGGTTTCTTTTAAGACAACAACATTGGAGGGGTTTAAGTAATCAGTAACAACAATTAGTACTTTGTAAGGAACATTACCATGTTCAGGATTCATAAATGTTGAAAATGGAACATAGTACATCATGTCATAATAGAAGTCACAATTTGCAACAATAGCATTTCTCGACTCAACATCAGCCTGATGCAATAAACAGAAAACTTGAATTCATTATATAATATATATAATTTTGTGTGAGAGAGAAATCTAGAGCTAGAGAGTAATTCAATTCATAGA
This sequence comes from Anethum foeniculum, assembly GCA_003724115.2. NCBI lineage: Eukaryota > Viridiplantae > Streptophyta > Magnoliopsida > Apiales > Apiaceae > Anethum > Anethum foeniculum. The sequence goes on along the minus strand of PHNY01290681.1, from coordinate 1,466 downwards.
TGACATGTTTCTTACATTTAGGGGTACTTGAACAATTTTAATCTTTTTTAGAAGACAATCCAAATGGTTGTCATCTTTAATTGTTGACAAGAATACACGTTTGTTGTTAAGCAGGAATGAGCAATCTTTTATGACCTGAAATTGCAAAAAAAGAAACAGAACAATAGAAATGTCAAACATAAGCAACAATTAATGAAAAACAAGCACAACTGTATAAATTGCTTACTGTATCTTTTGCCCTATAAAACCATTGAGCCGTTATGTAGGGTTCTCCATCTTCACCCTCAAACATTTCAACAATACGACATATATAATTGTCTTCACCTTCAGCGGCCTGAGATAGAATTAAGCCCAAAAAACCAAACATATTAGCTTTTATAACACAAAAACTAAAGGTTAATAAATGATGAGATTACTTGTTTATTCACATTTGAAGACAATTACAATTGAACTATTAGTATTCAATCATTCCAAGGAAAAGGAAAATTTACCACATAAGCATCATCTCCAAGAGAGAAATTCATCTGCCCGTCAACTTTTGCTTTCGTATAATGCCTACGAGCTTGACATTTCTCACCCTCGCTGTTTCAAGAAATTGATGCTAACAAGTTTAATCTATTGTCAAGTAAAACCTATGGTAAATCAAAAAAATAACCCCAAAATCTTTATAACTTAGTACAATGCAAATACATCAAATACTAGTCTGGATATTTGGGCAAAACATATGTGAAAATGTATGGAGATTGAAGAAACAGATATAGAACAAAAGTGCAAGAAAACAATAGAAAAATACAATTGAACTATAATATTCTGTTTGCAACTTAAAACAAATGGGAATAGCATTTTAATTTGCACAACTAGAAAACTTTTTAGCACAGTATAGTTGATGCAGGGCAACTTTGAGAAAGAAGAATTATGCAAATTTAACCTTCTGCAATTGGGAGGCATGTATATTTCTATTCAAATCATAACTGTTAGACTATAATCACCGGTAAATGATTTCGTACAGAAAAATGTGTTTGAATTGCAATACCAAAAAAGGGAGCAACCAAAAACATACGAGTGAAATTTAATGTAAATAAATTTAAAGCACTGCACGTATAAATAAAAAAATAAAACTAAATGCAACAGATGTCCCTGAGTTGAAGCGAAATTAAGGCAAGGGGGAAAGAAGCAGCGATTAATAGTACCTTCCAGAAGTTGCATCCTCAGTAGTAGTAGTAGCTCCTTTAGTCTATTAATAATAAAAACACAAAACAGAGCACAAAATTAGCATACGTATCAATTCTAAGGGGAGACTTGATAATAATTTGAGAGAGGAGAGGGGGAGAGAGAGAGAGAGAGGGAGAGAGAGAGAGAGAGGGAGAGAGAGAGGGGGAGAGGGAGAAGGAGGGAGAGAGGGAGAGAGAGAGAGAGAGAGAGAGAGAGAGAGAGAGAGAGAGAGAGAGAGAGAGAGAGAGAGAGAG
>PHNY01290664.1:2652-17916 GCA_003724115.2 Anethum foeniculum | reverse complement strand
AATGCAATTTCGGAAAACTTGATATTCTGCCCCCCCCCCCCCCCAATTTGCAGATAAGTAAATTTCGAAAAAAATAGTCAAATTGACCATAATTTGACCGAGATTTATATGTATCAAATAATTAAAATATATATATCACTGAGAAGTATATTTGGCCTATTTTAAAATGTAAGTTTAGTTTTTTAAAATAATGAATGGATAATTTTTAATATTTAGTCAAAAACTAGTCAATTTGACTCAAAATCAAAATTGACTTGTAATTAGAGATGGAGTATAAAAAAAGGAAGCACGTAATTTTCTTGTGGAAGAAGATATGGTAACAGTGGTTAAAAAAAGGAATATCTTATTTTCCAAGGAAACAAAAAAGTATAAAAAGGGACGAAAGGAGCGTTATTATCAGAATGAAATAGGCAAAAGATTGTGCAGCTACCGACCCTTAAAATTAATCAGAACAAACCCTAGATAAGATGGGCATCACGATTTCCACTAGTACTCGAGCTCCGTCATGCACAGAACCAGCTGTTGAAAAATCATTAAAGCAACCAGTTGGGGATGCAGACACAAAAAATCTCGAAAACCCTAAAGAAAATCTTGGAACTCCTGAAAACATGCATGGAGATGGAAGTCCCATGCTAGGTAAAACTGTCTGGAAAGTGGATATCCAACAAGGAGATTCCGATACTTTAAAGTCAGAAGAAGAAGCTCTTGAAAACTCGACCGTGGATCCGAGTTGTGTCAAGGTTCAGAGTCTTGAAAAGACAGAAGAGGGTTCTAATCAAGACAAAGACGAAGATTATTTGTTTCCAGTGTACTTGAAATCTGCAGGTCCATGCAAAGACAAATTTGTTGCATTCGAAGAGTGTGTTGAAGATGCTGACAAGAATGACACGTTGGAGCTCCTTGTAGAACCTGGAAAAGCTCTGTTAAAATGTATAGATGCTCATTGTGATTATTATGAGGAATTGGATAAGAGGATGAATGGCGAATCATAGACATTGGAGAGGTTTCTCTACTTGATGTTATAATTTATTTTAGTTTTTTTTATAGCTATCCAGTTTCAGCCTTATGTTATGGATATTTTAAGAATTATCAAAAACAGCAATAAAGTGTTTATGCTTTTTTGCTATTAAGTAACCCACGATACGTTTTGCTATTTTTGACAACAACAAATATAACCAATATACAACAACGGATATTTAAATTAGACAAACAGGGTTGGGTGGACTCAGGTTGAGTCTCTCCCTAAACCGAGCTACGAGTTGATATAAAACCTTAAGATGTCAAAGGAAATCCCCAACTTAAGGTTCCCAACAGGATCTTATACCTTAACATATATTATTTAACAATCGTTTATTTGTTCATCTATTGCAACAAAAATTATTGCAAATAATTCGCAGTTATATTGATAATTTGACGATTTGATTAATTTTTGGTAATAAAAGTTTCAGTGACATGCTAGCCTAGGGGTGAAGAATAATTTGATTAACTCTAGTGGCTGTGCAACAGGCTGAGAAAGCCCTCTGGTTGAAAGGAACAGTTGCAAATTGCAATTATTTCAGGGGCTTTCTCATAATTCTTCATTAGTCAAAAAACAAGTTCTTATAATTTGAATTGTCAAAGCTGTCACATTATCAGTAATTGTCTGCTTATCATCTTAGAAGCTGTCACATTATGTGCAGGCCCCTGGATGAAAACAAAGGTACCATGAGATCCACATAGTAAAAGCAGGATAATAATTGACCTTGTTTCTTGTAAGAGCTTACTATAATCTATCTAGATTCTGGAATAAGAAAAGTGAAGACATTTATTTTCGAGTTTATAAGAAACAATGACAGACTGCAGCAATTTGAGTGGAAGAAGGTAATTTGTAAGGTTTATAGAAATTTGGTATTAAGATGTCATGGTAACTAGTTGTGAATTGCACTTGTTGTAGGTGTGCTCTTGTGACAGGAGGGAACAAAGGAATTGGTTTTGAGATATGCAAAAAACTAGCTGCAAATGGCATTAGAGTGATATTAACAGCAAGAAATGAGAAGAATGGAAGAGAAGCTGTTGAAAAACTTGAACTTTCCGGGTTCTCAGATGTCGTTTTTCATCAACTAGATATTAAAGATCCAGCAAGTATTGCAGCATTAGCAAACTATGTAGAAGGCAAATTCGGAAAACTTGATATTCTGGTAATCATTATGATATAGAGTAATCTGAAATCTTGCCTAGCATAGCAGTTGAATATATGGCTTGTTATATTAGTCCTAGAATAGATATTGCTCGAAAAACCAACTTCTATCCAGAAATTTTTAAAATTTTGTTTCGCGGGGGATTTTTTCAGGTGAATAATGCAGCAGCTCTTGGACAAGTTATTGCAAATCCTGAAGAATTTAGATCCTTTAAAGACGGAGCAGGATTTGTAAGTAGATTTTATTATATAGTAACAACTAACAGATAGATTTCAAGTATACTCAACATTATATTTGTATGTCACATATAAATAACATGGTGATATTGATTTACAACTACAGACCTCACATCTGGAAGGCTTTAACCTAGCAAATACCACTATTATTTTGGTGATAAGAGGTCGAGGGTTTAAGCCCTAATAGAAGCCTGTATCATAAAAATAACCTTCAGAACTCTTAATATAAAAGATCATCTGTGACAACTGCTATAGTTGTAGAAAGTCGCAACACAAAAAGTAGTAACCAATTCAAATTGATTGTACACTCCTCCAGTTCCAGGTGATCGATGAGAATGCACATTTATTAGAAGGAATTCTGGAAGAGAACTATGAATTGGCAAAAGATTGTCTCAAAACAAACTATTATGGAGCAAAAGCTGTGACTACTGAGCTGCTACCGCTGCTTCAACTCTCCAATTCAGCAAGAATAGTGAATGTGACATCAGTATATGGCGAACTAATGGTAACACTATATGTCTCTTTATATTCTTGATTTATCACCCACAAAAAGAAAGTAGCTACAGTGCATTATTACTTTTTTGTTTCAGTGGATAAACAATGAGAAGGTGAAAGCAGAGCTGAATAATGTAGAGAGTTTAACTGAGGAGAAAATTGATGAGATTGTAGAGTGGTTTCTGAAGGACTACAAGGAGAACAACTTGAAGGCTAATGGTTGGCCTATTACAGTGTCAGCTTATAAAATATCCAAAGCAGCCATCAATGCCTATACTAGACTGCAAGCCAGAAAATACCCTGGTATGCTTATAAACTGCGTCCATCCAGGCTATTGCCAGACAGATATTACAAGTGAAACAGGACCCTTTACTCCTGAGGAAGGTGCTAGAGGTCCTGCAATGGTAGCACTCTTGCCAGCTGATGGTCCTTCCGGCATCTACTTTTCTGAGATGCAGCCATCAACCTTCTAGTACCCAAATTATGCTGCTTATATATTAAAACTATTGAATCATTTGTTATCTTTCTTAAAACCTTCATTACAGTCTCTTTTAAACAAGTGCAGTGATTATCTTCTGTGTTCGTGTATCTGTATTAGAGAGGTGTTGGGCTGTCCCACATCACTGTGCGAGGTTTTTAAGTACTAATAATAAGTCTGTATCCCGTAAACATAATGTAAAATAATAGTCCCAAATACTTATAGCTTCTCTAAGAAAGAAATAATAAATATATGTTTAGTAACTTGACAACTAACATTATAACAAGTTGAGAAAATACTGAAAACTACTTATATCTATTAAGAGCTAGGGGGCGAGTATCTTCCATCGAGAAAGCTAACAATATACATTAAAATCTTTGTAAGGGATAAAATCTGGTATTATATTTAAAACTTCCAAATTCTCTTCTATATGGCTATGATTCAGCAATTACAAACGTAAGCTAGTAGAAGTACTGTAAGATACAGCTAGTTTCAAGTTTTAACTTTGTATTTCGAAGGCATTGTATTCAAAGTTAAAACCCATGACTAAAAATATCAAAGGAAACATTGTCAGAGAACGAACTTTTGTACAAACCGCTGACTTGAACATAAAATTACTATCACCTATTTTTCTCTAGTGAAACTAGAAAGCAGGTACTTCACTGGTATAATTAGAAGTTGATAGGGGTAAGAGTAAAGTTTACTTTTCCTCTGGAAACTTCTGGGGAGAGAAACCCTTAAACTTTTGTTCGGTTTCTTGAAGCATTTCGTCTTGCACAACATCCAACGAAGTAAATTATAGACTGACACCACAAAATAATTGAAGTCAGAAAAGAAAAAAAAGAGAAGAAAAGCATAATGTGGGACAATACAGACACGGAGCTAGTGGGTGGCAGGCGGGGCAGCCGCCACCTTAAACTCAAGAATATTTTAAAAAATAGGATTGAAATATTAGTATAATTTTGATAATTTAATTGTAAAATATTGTAATATATAAACTTCGCCCCCTCAAAAATAAGTAAATGTTTAATAAAATTAATGATGGTCTACACTCTATAAAAATATGTATATTTATATGATAATCAAAGTATATTTACAAATTTTTTCAATGTGAAAATTTTGTAATCAATAAAAACATTAAAAAAATTATGCATTTTTTGTGTATAAGGCGTAAAAAGAATTTCGCCCCCGCGATCTAAAGATCCTAGCTCCGTCCCTGGGACGATACACTTGAGAGCTACTGCAACAGTTAAGTGCGTATATCATAAATATGTAGCCATTAAAAGACTCTTAAACATAGCTACAACTCAATGTCTACCCTACAAATCTTAGGCCCGAACTCGAGAATTCACCTCTACCACTTTACTCGGTTAATACTTTTTACTTCTCTCAAAGAGTAATCTATTAGAAGATGCATGGATGTAATAAGAATAAGAGCTATACCAGGACAGCAAAAAGAATCAAGTTAAAGATGGCAACCACCCTCCATTCTGTTTTCATGTATTGTGCAACTCCAGCCCTGATGCACATAAGAAAACAAGTTAAGATATAACATATTATCACTAAGAGAAGGCACACTTGATAATATACGTACTTGCAAGAATCACAATTGTAGCATCTGACGTTCTTGGTATTTTTGTAAAGTTTGCAGTCCTTGTCAGCACTGATTGGATGAAAACTCAAGTCATAGTACGAAGCATTCACGGCAGGATAACCACACCTAAGAAAATTTTAAATTGATAATAAAAAATGAAAGTCTGAGCTACAAGGTAAACTGCATGAGACAGTAATTAAAGAAAGCCTGTCTAAAATAGAATATAGTTCCCAAGGAGTGCGCAAGTACTCTCTATAAAAGAGAACTCAGGAATCATACTCAAAGCAGCAAACTTACTCTGTGGCCGATAGGAAACAAATCCAAAAATGGGAAATTTTAATATGAAGAAGAACTTACTTGGATGGTGGCCGACAGCAACCACCTTCAATTGGAGTTAATTTCGCTAATTTATACTGCTTTAAAGTCTGCAGAAAACAAGTAATAATCATGATCTACTGAAGAGTATAGATGAAGCTAAAGTCATAAAAACTTAAACTTCACAGATGAACCTTATATTTTTTTGACAGGTTATTGCAGTCATCAGCTTTCACAAGACAACTCTTCAGTTTCTTCCAGTTATGTGTGCTGTTCAACTGACACGTATACCAAAGTAAACAACAATAAATGTTCAAGTTTTCATTGCTGGTAAGTGATAATAACTGTCCTAAAAGTTTCAGTTTGATTGCAATGTCTGAGTGCAGCATACCTGTTTTAAAAACCACGAACTGTAATCTCGAAGTTCATACTCCTTGTACCTAAGGCATAAAGCCATGATAGCCTATAATTAAATATTTACCCCGACAACTCAAGAATTATTGAAGAGCTTCAAATTGATTTTTTTTTTCCCGTTTTTTCAGCTGTTTTTACTCTTGAATATTTAAAGTATGCTTTCGGGAAAAAAAAAAAAAGGGCTGCTCATATAATTTTAAGTATGTTCTTAAAGAGCACAAACAGACGTAAAAAACAGCATAGAGATCATGGAATCTTGAAAGAACTAAGATCAAATTAGTCTTCTAAAAAAGTGCTAAAGGATGATGTTTAAAATTTGAGTAGAAATTTACTGTGCACTTTATGTTTATACTTGAAATAGATTAATGACATTTATTGTGCTTAATTTAGTCATTTTACAGTATCATTTTGTTTCAGCCTTTGCGAAGATTGGATAAATATTAGGCGGGTAATATACAACTTACTAAATCAAATAGGCCTCTTACTGTCATTTAATGGACCTCAAACACTATTATTGAACAAGAAAAACTGAGAAGTAATACATATCCTATAATGCTAAAGTATACATGGTGCATTAACTTACTTCAAGCCATTTACAGTATGCCCAGAACCATTATTTGTTATAATAAACCTGAAACATTTAAAAAATATTAGTCATTAATTCATCGCAAAACTTACAATAAGGAATAAATAAAACTTTATTTTTGTGATTAATTCGGTGGCGGGTCTTTATCCAGAGCTGCTAAGCTATTTTATAATGTCTTTACAGAACTCAATCACTTCAATAAGGAAAGGATAGAAAATTCACAAGAGCATTGGCAATAAAAGGTTAACTTAAAGTTCACCAGAAAAGATGCAGTTTTGCTTTGAATTCAACACATGAGTGGTAACTTATTAATATATACCATAACTTCTTTTAGTTCAATATAGACAATAATTACTTAAAAAAATAATACTAATAATTACTGCAGAATAAATTTAAACAGTACTGGAAAAAAATTAAATGAGCAATACATACGCTAAGACCGTGAAAACCAGAATGGCAACCAACACGAGAAAGAGCATGACCAAGTACTGCATTGAATAAAGTCAAGGACAACCGGAACTAAAGAGATAAAAAAACAAAGATTGACAACAGCATAAAATCGGATCCTTTTATGCCAAAGAAATAAATTGCAAGGATACAATCCATAACAATACGGAGTTCTTCTTCCAGGCACCCAAGAAGCCAATAATAGATCTGAAACCAAATCAGAAACAGTAAATTAGCTGTAAAAATCTAGAGAAGAGCAATATAGGTTGTAGTATGTAATCAGTAACTAATTAAAAAATCATGTAATCGAGAAAAAGTTAAAGGCAGATGCAAAAGCTTACATCAAAAAGATTACTCCGCCAAGGCCTAGAACAGGAAGAGTAAGAGACTTCCGGCAGCTATCATGATGCATACTCATCCACACCCCAAAACCAAGAACACCTACAGCTAATAGCTACATGGTAAAACATTAATGTAAGCCTAATTGCACTAGTAAACAACCATCAAGAACAATGCAACAAACTTTCTTACTATTTCTTCCGAAAATTAAGTACATCTTTCTCAACACTATCGTAAATACCCCATTAGTTACATACCTAAATTGGCCATATTAAAGAAACTAGATTTGAATCAACCTTCTAAACACCCACTTAAAATAAGCTAAAAGATCACATTTTTAACTAAATTTGACAACTTTTAGAAATAAACTAAAAATCCCCATTTAAGAAATAGCATCATAAAATCAATACCAAAGCTTCAGACAACACCAGCATAAAAACACAACACAAGAACCAAGTTTTAGTACTAGTTTCACAAATGTTGCCAAGAAACACAGTTCAAGTATAAACAGTGTTAATTACGAATGAAACAGTTCACCAATAAAATAAGATAATGTAAGCAAGTTATAAGAAGATATAGAAATACCACTGTGAGAAAGTTGATCCATCTGATTATAAATGTGCTTGTTCCTGCACTCATTCTCTCTCTCTCTCCCTCTCTCTCTCCCTCTATTTCTCTCTAAGTCTCTCTGAGTAAATATTGTGGGTGTGTAATTCTCTCTCTCTCTCTGAGTCTCTCTGAGTATATATTGTGGGTGTAAATCTCTCTCTCTCTTTCTCTCTCTCTCTCTCTCTCTCTCTGAGTCTCTCTGAGTATATATTGGGGATGTCTCTCTTTCTCTCTCTCTCTCTGAATCTCTCTCTCTCTCTCTGAGTCTCTCTGAGTATATATTGTGGGTGTATAACTCTTTCTGTAAATCTCTCTCTCTCTCTTTCTCTCTCTCTCTCTCTGAGTCTCTCTGAGTATATATTGTGGATGTCTCTCTCTCTCTCTCTGAATCTCTCTTGTGTGTGAAGAAGAGGTGAAGTGGGAGGCAGCTGTTAATGAAGTTTGGAAGGGAAGAGAAGGGCAACAATGGCAGAAAAAAGAGGCAGAGTGAAGAAGACGAGGGTATTTTGGGAAATATAAAGAGTGGGGGGCACATGGTTCATGTTCCAAATGGGATTTATTACCATCAAACACGACACGACAAAGAGGAGAAGGATTTAAGGAAATTGTAGTGTACAAGCTAATATTAGAATGTACTTACATGTTTTTTTATTTTAGATTTTAGTGTTAGCTTTAAGATATGTATTGCTAGTGTTTTGTTATGTGTTGCTTAAGCTTTTTCTTACAATTACATCATTTTTAAAAAATTTAATTTTCGTATAATTGATATTTTATCTCAGATATATTTTTATTTACAATTTTACTCGAAACAAGATAGTAGATATTGTTTCATTAAATTACGTTAAAATTGTATATTGTTTATCACTCAATATTAAATCATGACTGATATTTTAAAACTGTTTATCATTTTATTATTTTATTAAAACACGTTTGATATTTTAAAATTGCTTGTGGTTTATCACTCACAAAAATTTGATAGTAAAAAATATTTTATCAGAAATATCGACATCGTTACTAATATGTAATAAATTAATTATATTGTTTATTAAACTATGTTCGATATTTTAAATCTGCTTGTGATTATACACAATGTGATCGGAAAATTTATTTTATCAAAAATGTCGAATATCATTATTAATGTGTAATAAATTATTTTTATAAATTTTTTTTATAACCAGGTGTCTAGGTCAGCTTACGCGCACCTCGACTAATCGTGGTGAGGCCTAGCAGAGCATCATCTCACCATCATGACCCCCTACTTAAATTCGAACGTCCATTTTAAATCGAATCTATGACTTTGAGGTGGTAAACCCCTAAAGTCCTGTTCCAACCAGCTGAGTCACGAGAGGCGGATATTTTTGTTGTTTTTTCCGCGTAAAAAGAAACTAGCCAAAAATGTTAGTTAAGATATTCGTTCCATTATGATATGATTGAACATGAACAATGATCTCTTGTGTCTTTCTTAAAACACATCTTTTTTTGTTAGCTTTATGTTGTTACAAACTTTCCGGAGATGTTTGTTTAGGATTTTTGTCGGATATAATATTCAATATTTTAATTTTATACTAACATTACTGGATTTTACAAGTTTGTCCTTGGCCCTTTGGTGCAAGAAAATAAGTAAATGATTGATAAAATGTGAAGAAACTACTTTGGACACGATGGAGTATGCTCAATCTTAACGGTAAATCATCAAAGACCTGATGAAATTGCGGCTCCTGATTTTGGCCCGTTTGGCAAATTTTATTTGAAATAAGTAACTTATTTCTGAAAAAAGTACATTAAAACTTTTTTCTGAAATAAGTTACTTATTTTCTGTAAGTTTTTGCATATAATAAATATTTAATCATTCTTAAATATTTAATTCTAAAAATTAATATATAAATGTGAAATTTTTTCCCGAAATAAGTTGATAAATTCATACGATCTTATCAGCCAAACATGATATGATTTCTGTTGACATTTTTCTGAATATTTTTTCGAGATTTTAGCTTATATTTATTTCTCCGAATATATATTGCTTGGCCGATTCTCTCGAAGCGATAATATTCTTTTTCGATTTTTAAAATATGTTATTAATAAACATATCTAATCAAAATTATGGTTCTAAAATTTTCCCAGTGATTAATCCTCTACAAAATTAGTAGTCAATTAAATTTTGAAATCTGATTAATCGTTATAAATTATTCTGGACTGAACAAATAAATTATTAGATGTAAAATCTAATTTCACTTACATATAAAAAAATTATGAAATGCATAATGTGATCAATATGTATTGATTTATAAATAACTAATAAAATAATACTAATTAAATAAAGTTAAACATCCGATTTTTCCTGTTATCGGTTTAGAATTAATTCTAAATCGATACCTATATCGATTAGTTTCGGTTACGGATTTTTAGAACATTGATCAAAACTAAAAATATTCGCCCTATTTCAATTTTTCATTTCAATTTTTCGAAATCAGCTGTCGGTTCATGTGCCAACGAATGTCTAAATAATTTTCGAGATATGAAGTCTTCAATGCTGCTAGTGCCAACCAATAATATTAAAATTCCATCTAGCAAGCCTTCAATGTGAAGGTCCTCAACTTGTGATATTATTGCTCAACTACAAATGTGTTTCTATTCATTCACCTGTAAACTTAATTCCACAAATTCATAGCTCAATACCGAATCACTGGTTTATTGTATTTGCAAGAAAATCACAATTATGTGAACAGAATAGTACTGAAATAGATTAGAAATCAAAGAGAAGGCTGAAATGAAGAACAAATATCGCAAAAAATAAGCTGTAAGATTAAATATAAGACAAGAAAGAATTGGTTCACCCAGCACCTGCATAATGCAAACAGAAAACAAGTTCCAAGAACTACGAAATGCGTTACACTTGCTACTTGCTAGCAACAGAACAACACGAAAATGTAACATTTATTGCATTTTGTTGTCACGTATCGTGCTGCATAGCTGATAACATGGACTAATTCTTTTCAAATTTAAACCTTTTGAAGATAACAAACCCCAGCATTCAATCAATTTTAGCTAAATTTTCGAAGTTTTAAAGGAACATGGAGCAAAGATGAAACATTTAATTATATCAAAAGAATGATTCTATTATCTTCTATGTTCTATATATAAATTATAAGTAACTCTGCCTAACAACAATCAACTAACTATTTAACAAATTACTCAGCTCTGTAGCTTGTTGGTACACGTCAAAATTGCAGATTTCATGTCTTCTTTGCCCAATGATGTTTCCACTATCACCTGTAACCAAGATTACATATGGTGTAATTATCTTGTTTGCTCTCCGAAAATAATAAATTTTAATAAATTATGAATCTATGAAAATCAAATTGCTGGATGTCGTTTAAGACAAATATGTCAATAAAGGGACATCTCCAATGAAGCTCAATTTAATACTTAAAATATAACAATGAATACATATTTTTACCTCTTGTACTCTGTTTCCAGCTCGAGCAAGCAACTTGTATTGATTCTCAAACATGGACGCCATATACACCTGAAAAATATTTATCTATATTCTAAATTGAAATTTTAAAAGAAATTAAACTTGATAACGTAATCAAACTCTTAATCTGATCAACTAGGATAAGTACCTGAAATGTTGGGGTGAAATCAGGGCTTAGAAAAAACCGACCTCTTGATACAGAGTCAATCCCTTCAAATTGATGTAGTTCTTTTAGAAGTTTTTCGATGTCAGTCCACTGTCCATTTTTTTCTTTATTTGTTATTATCAATGAATACAACAGTACAAAAGTAGTTTATCATCTCATTATAATAGGACAAAAACTTTCTAATTGAAAAAAGTATAGAAGTGTATGGTAAACTTAGTAGTTCGTCATCTCATTATAATACGTCTAAAAATTTTAAATTAAAAAAAAAAAATCAACATGCACGTAAAAAGGGCATATATTATTCAATTAGTGTTGTACCCCACATGCAATGCATAAAAGTGAACTAATCACCTCAGTATCTGCTTCTGCTGTTGCTGATTCCCTGCTCTGCGAAACATGATCTACAGCCTCCAATGTCTTAGTCAGTGGATCTGGCTTCAAAATGATAGACAAGTATAAGTCACTTAATAGTTGTTCAATAGTCAATTTATTTCCAAAAGAATTTCTTAGAATTGTTACAGTAAGATTACCACTACTTCCTTCAGCGATAAAAATATTCGTTCAAGTGAAAAGTCTAGTTGGTGAACTTTGGCTTCCACAATCTGCAAGAAAAAAGAACTTTTAAACATGGATTAAGTTTCACAAAATACCCAGTCCTTAAAAGGATTAGAGACTTGCAGTTGAGAATATCAACATGGTTTAGAGCATATAAATAGCTATTGATTAATTTTCAATTAATATTTAGTCAATTTCATTATTGTCAATATTGATGGATGCTATTAGTAACAAAATCATATTATACACATTTAATCCAAGAAAAACAATGAGATGTCATTAACTAACAAGTTACATATACATAGCACATGCATACTTTGGCAAGTCCTATTACCTCAACCAACCTCCAGACACATTGAACAATTTTATGAATAGTGCAAAGGCTGTACGTATATTCTAGGATAATTAAAACATTAATATTAGGTACTAGGTTTTGAGAGCAAGCACAAATGAATACCTGGCCAATTTTGAAACACGAAGTGGGATTTACAGTGACATCCCATGAAACTTCTGTCTGGTGAATCATTGCAGGAACTCCTTCAACCTACATTAGAATGCTTGGATCAGACATGTCTGCAATAAGCTTTTGATTGACGATCATCCCAAAGTATAGAATTTATTGTAATGTACATCTTAATAGACTATAAAAAGTAATGCAGAGAGGGGGTGTATAACTGATGGATCCTATCGCAATTTATAATGAAAACCCAAGTTTCTAGAGAAATAAATAACCATAACCACGAATGATTACTATGAGAAAGAAGACTCCATATCCAACATGTTAATCTAATCCTAAAAGGTTGTATTAATGAATTTCACAGAACTGCAAATACAACGCCACAAGTTTTTTTCTCCACAAGCTCTCATGGTACAAGAAACAAACTACAAAAGAGTCCGAAATAGAAAGTAGATCCTACATTAACCTTTATTTGTTTATTGTCTCTAGTCATACTTTTGTTCTTGTCTTTGCTTCTTTCATGTAATATAGCCTCTGGGTGTATGCCGGAGAACTTAATAAATCATTTTGGTAATCTAAAAGGAAAAAAAATACTAGTACCCATTGACCAATTCCTTCAATTAGTGTTTGAAAAAAAATTCAAGTAACTCGAAAAGGCACAAAACTGACAATGTGAATACTCCTATATTTAAAACGTACCAAACAACACGAAAGCAGAATTTATGTACAGTACCTCAACAAATATACCAAAGTATGTCATCTTAGTTATGCAGCATTTTACTACTTCTCCAATGCTCAGCTTACCCTGAATTGAACAATATTATACAGGTTTAGGAAATAACTCTTTATCACTAAAAAGAATAAGAATTATTACAAGCGAGAACAAAAAAAAAATTATACTTGCGCAAACAAAACACAGTTCCGATGCAAAATATTGGAGGAATAGCTTCTAAAACTTACAGGTAAAAGAAAGTCGTTAAGCAGGAATATCAATTTTCAAATTAAAGTTTCTAGTGGTTCAAGTTTTATTGAAGATGTTGAGACAACTAATAGTAACATATACAACCCAAAAATATCAGGCATTAGGCTATATAGGAGAACATTATATTACCATGAGGTTTCTCTTCTTTTCAATTGATTCTTCCTTTTCCTTTGGTTTCATGGAAAATATTAGCCTTCTAGATTCTCTGTCCGCAAATACAACATAAACTTTGAATATCTGTAAAAATAAGCAATATTTAATATTAACAGAAAATATTGCTTATGATTTCAGGAATATATGAAGACAAATAGACCTTGTCAAGAAGGGATGTCAAAAACTTAAGCTTCATATCATCATATATTGTAAGCAGTTCTTCAAGCTCCATATTGCTTGTAATTTCTTGACCAAAATGTATGTCTAGACTTGAATACAGAGCTGTAGCCTTGCCTGTATCTTCAGAGCTTCCAAGAATGCTTAGGCTTTGCTTGTACATAGTTGGGTCCAAACCTTTATATCTCAACCAAGTCTCAAAGGCAAAGTACTTGTGCTTAGGTGCAAGATTTCTATACGGTAAAAATCCAATCAAAGAGCGGAAAGACACCTGCAAACGATATAAGAATACTTACGAAGGAAAAGAGAAACAAATATATAAAAAGGGATATAGGACTAGATTGAAACTGTCCTTGTAACTGTAACAATTGTGGTAAACTATGACCAAAGGTTACATACAACAAATCCCCTGGTACTAGCGCTTATCAATTCCACTTCATCTCTCTGTCCAGTCTTCATCAGATCTTCGGCTATTGTCCAGTCTATATCTTCAAGTTCCTACATATGTTTCGTATTTGGTCTGAATCATTACCTATTGGTTAATTAAAGTAAATAGATTAAAAGGTTGATGGCAAACATACATTGATAGGTGACAACGTAGGGAAGTCCTCAAGCTCAGAACTGTCAAAATTTGTATGTTTTTTAACTAGCTTGTCGTGAACTAGAACGTTTAAGGTGGTTTCAGATTGATCTAATCTGCAAAATCATTAGTCCGTGAGTGATGAACGTATTAACTGGTTAAAACTAATAAACGGATTGTAGAGACTGCATCCTAGAATACCTAGTTGGTTTATGCAGTGTATCTTCCTTTGACGTATTGCTGCTAGCATTTATTACTTTTACCTCTGATACTTCGATACTAGGATAAGCTTTCAAAGAGGACCCTAAAACATTTCGCTGAAGAGGCTGTAATCCTTGGAAAAACTAGAAAAGAGATTAATATCTTACAAAATCTACACAATCAATATGCAATATAGCTCTTTACCTGTTGGAGAGTCATTGAATTGGCTGTAATCACCCACTACCGAAACATCTTCAACAGAGGTTGATAAATTACGATCCTCTTTAGAATTTTGTTCATGGTCAATATCTAACAGCTCAGACTTCACGTTCAGTGTCAAATTGTTTGATTTTGAAGCAGAACTGTTGTTCTTCTCAAAATTACTAGTAGCTACTACACTAGCATTGATAAAATATTCATGTTTACCATGATCAGTGGAAGTAACCGGCTCGGCATTTGTTATCAAGGTGAAATCACTAAAACTCTCCTTTGCCTTTACTTTACCCATATTTAGTGACAAATTTGGTTGAATTTTAAATTTCAACAAATTGTCAGTCCCATTATCATCTTCCAACAATGCAGATGGTTTCCGCAGTATAACATGAGGAGCCCTAACTCTAGTATTATCCACGGCATTCAGAATTGGTAGGCTTGGTTTCTTAATGCTAGTTAGGCTTGGTGTATCATTAACTTCAAATTTAAAACTTTTCTTGGAAACTACATCCCTATTATAACTTAAATCTTTATTATTCTTCTTGTATAACAATTTCTCAATTCCTAAATTAGATATTTCTCGGTCTGAATTTCTGCCAATTATCTGTAAAAGTA
>PHNY01290662.1:674-14848 GCA_003724115.2 Anethum foeniculum | reverse complement strand
AACCAAGTTCCACGTATTTTTCAAAAATAATATGAACAATTATATTTAATTAAATATAATAATATTATAATTATTAGTAACCAACCAATTACCTTTTTAAACTAAAATGCACTATCAATTTTGTTAAAATTAAATTAAAAAGTTATATAATATTGAAAAAAAAGTCCGTGCATCGCACGGGTTCTAAGCTAGTATTGTTTATATGCGTTACACACAATTTTACTATTAATTCTAGAAGAAAAACAAAAAAAAAAAAAAACTGTTATATTTATTGTACTCTACAATCGTAAAATGGATTATCAAAAAAAAAAAAAAGATAATCGTGAAATGGAAAAAAAATGACAATCCTAATATCCAAAAAAACAAAAATATGTTTTTATAAATGAAGATTTTATGAATTTATCGTCCCAAATTTCAAGAACAATAGGTATCCATTAAAAAAAAGTATATGATGTTGTTGAGCATAATTTGTTAACAAAATATAATAAAAAAATTAAAATTAAAACAATACACTTTAAAATGAGAAATTTTTTATATTATTTTTGATTAGTTTTTACGTTAACAAACAGTATAGTGCCTGACCCAAAAAAAAAAAAAAGTATAGTGTATACTAAAGTACTGATCCTGGAAACAAACTGAAAATTACAGAGACTAAAGTACTGATCCTGGAAACAAACTGAAAATTACAGAGAACCAGAGCTTGAGATCTGAATTAAATTGATCAATGGCCGCACCAGATTTATTGTTCTCTGTGAGAAATTATTTTTACATTGGAGCATACCAAGTTGCAATTAACAGTAGCACCAATCTCCCCAATCTCTCTTCCGAAGAAGCTATCGAGAGAGATTCTCTCGTTTACAGATCTTACATCGCTCAATCCAGCTACGAGGTCTCCTCTCTCTCTCTCTCTCTCTCTCTCTCTCTTTCTCTCTCTCTCAATTCGCTTTAATTTTATCACATTTCATCCTCGAGTTCCCCGATTTTGATCATATGTATTGAAATTTACAGCTTGTGATTAGCGAGATCGATTCGTCTGCTGCTACGCCGCTCCAGGCCGTTAAATTGCTAGCATTGTATCTATCTGATCCTGGAAATAAGGTCTGCTTCTTTTTCGACAAATGTTGTTTAATCGCGATTGGAGTAATTTTGTATGATTAGATTTATTATTTTCAATTTGCTTTTGTTGATAAGAGATTAGTATTATTAGTTGATTACGGTTCTACTTATAATGTATGTTTTATGCATTGCAATCGTAATTATTTTGCTAGTTGTATGAATTGGCATCATCGTTCTCGTCATTGTTATTATTACAAGTCAGGTTGCTGCCTGTTATTATTTAGCGTATTAGGATATGCTTTGTGAATGTTATTATGTTGCTCTTCTAAGGATTGGCATCGCTACTATAAATCAGTTTTCTGTTTTGCCAATAGTTAACTTAGAATGTTGTGCGTCGAGATTGTAATTATGTTGCTCTTGTAAGCATTGGCATCAACATCTGCAAATAGTATTTTACTTTTCGTAAAACATTATATGAATGAATGGCATGATTAACTAGAGTTAGGATCATGTTGTGTTTTGGATAAATGACTTTACTGCATTAGCTTTTAAAAGCTGCTTGTTCTTGTAAAGTTTATTGCAGAAACGATCATGTTTGTGATAGATGAATATAGTGTAAGAAATGATTAAAGACAGCTGTGACATGGTATAATATATATGACAATATTGATGCAATTTGAGGTAAGACGTCATATTATCCTTCATGGTGAAACACATATGCACAACCTTATCTTTATGTAGGTTTGCTTCCAACAGTTTTATATTCAAACTATAGTTTCCTTAGCTTTATGAGTTTGATAATTTTAAAGAAAAGTCAAGTGATGAACATGCATTTGACAGCTAATCCAAATGTCTGCTTGTGGTTAATTTAATCTGTATATATTCTACAGGAAGGTACAATCTCAAGCCTACATGAGTGGCTGTCAGATCCAGCAGTTGGAAATAACCCAATTCTTCGGACCATTGCTGGCATCATATATATGCATGAGCAGGATTATAATGAAGCTCTGAAACACACACATGCTGGGGGAACAATGGAATTGTGAGTTTTCCTCTTCTTTCACTTAATTATTCAGAGAAATTAATGTTACCTCAAACAAAAGCAAAAATATTTCAGGGTTTAAACTGTATTTGGATAGTTCATGCATATAACTCATGCTAACATCAAGCTAGTTCTAGTGATCATAATTTGCGATTGCAAATATATGTTTCTTATTTAATTCATAGGCATGATTGCTTGGCTATGGTTTTTGCTCCTTCAGTCATGTTGGCGTATAACTTTCCTCATATATAGGATATATTTCATTACTTGTTGAATTTATGTTCAGTTAAGAAATTTGAAACAAACATCAAAAACATTAAAACAATAATAATGCATATCAATTATTTAACTACCATTTTAAAATATATGAAAAGAATCCATGCATAACACAGGTTAAGCTTGTATCTATTACGAGCTGTTCGTTCTATAATATGTATATATGTATTGTGTAACTTATGATCCAGTAAACTATTGACTTCATTTGCTTTTGGTTAACTTTTGACATTTGCTTCTCTTCCGACTTCTGTTTTTTGTGTATCTAATTAGTAGTGGCATTTTTGTTCAAGAAGACAAATTATATTCTTTTTGTCTTATTTTGAGATATGTATACGTGTGCGTCTCACTTCGATAAGGTGTGTGCTCATCTTGCGCCTAGGCTCCACCGGGCCCTTTGTGGCTATCACCTTGAATAACATTCTAAAAGAGAGCTGTACTCGAAATCAAAATGCTTTTTACGTGCAGTTATTCGCTTTTGATTTTACAAAGTTATAGTGCTTCTTGGATGTGAACTATTATCAATTTGTGAATTGGAGAACCTCTGGGGATGTGTTGGCTATAAAAATATTTGCAAAGACATTATTTAACATGAAGGCTGGAGCTTACTTTCTTATTACCGAAGCTAAGCATTCTGGTAGGCAAGCATAAAGAAATTACATATTGTTATTCTACAGTGTTCTACATTAGGGAGTGCTTGCATTCACTCAGTAGTATGGTCTTTTTTTTTTTTTTAATTCTTGACAATGCAGTATACTTCTTTCATCTGTGTTAGTGTTTGTTTGGAAACTATATTTCAAATAAATGAAAAGATTGAATTTGTTCAGAATGAAAACTAGTCAAAATATAATGGTGAGATAGTTTCTGTAATTGAATACAATTGCATTTAAGCCTTCATTGATTTCATTTTGCAGGCATGCTTTGAATGTTCAAATATTTCTTAAGATGCACCGATCAGATTATGCAGAGAAGCAGCTGAAGATTATGCAACAGATTGACGAGGACCATACATTAACTCAACTTGCAAATGCATGGATAAACCTGGCTGTGGTACGTAACCGTTTTTCCTATTATATACAGGCATGAGGTGTTCATTATCTTCAGTAAGTTGTTTCTTGCAAGTCAGGGTGGCTCAAAGATTCAAGAGGCGTATCTCATATTTCAAGATTTCTCAGAGAAGTACAATATGACTAGTTTGATTTTGAATGGGAAGGCTGTTTGCAGCATGCACATGGGAAATTTTGATGAAGCTGAATCATTATTGCTTGAAGCACTAAACAAGGCAAATGTTTTATTTTATAGTTTGACTGAAATTTTTGTATGCGAGCTGCCATTCTTGATTTCTTAATCCTTAGGTGTCAAATAGATATATAGCTTTTCACTTATCAGTCCTCTGATAATTACTTCATCTTACCACACTCCCTTGTGATCTCTGTTAAGCAGTTTTTCAGTTTATCTCTTACTTGGTTTACCATCTTTAACATTTCCTTCTGTACATGCATGTTTTCTGCGGTTGGTGCAGGACACAAAGGATCCAGAAACACTGGCTAATATGGTTGTGTGCTGTCTTCATTTAGGGAAACCCTCTTCACGTTATCTAAGGTAATCAGAATTACCAACCCCTTTGCTTTCTTCTGCATTGCGCATGTACATAGTAGCAAGTGGTTAGATATCGGAAACAGAAATACAGTACCACGCAAGTTCTTTTGAACAAGAAACCACTCGGTCAACTTTTTGAGAAATTACCAGATCACGTACACTTTGTATGACTTATATGGAAGTTCGAGTTCCATTCGTTTATGTATCTAAATTCATATTTGAATTTGAGTTCTGTTTTAGTATAGTTGGTAAAATTCGCGGTTCATCCAAAGCATGTCAGCTTTTGTGAGGGCGGTAGAGTTTTGCGCTAAACTACCTAAGTATTCCTAAGAACCCCCAAGAATCGAGTGCTATTAGTTATTATCCAACCATTTGCGCTTTCGTGGAACTATAAGCTGCAAAATAATATTACATATCTATTATAGAGACGGTTAAACGGTTCTGAACTTCACATGTTTATTTCAAAATCTGTTTGCATGAAAATTTTGTTGGCAATATTCTGTTTGCAGGTTGTTCTAGTTACTTGAGCAAAAGTTCATTTAATTGTTCTGCTTGTCAGACTGTTATTGAATATAAACCATTATGTTTTCATTTTAGTTTGCGGTGCCATATCATTCAGGATTCTAAATATTGTTGGGGACGGATATCCTGCCAATGTATGAAGTACCTATCCCTGTCTTAAGTATCAGTATAGAATTAGGGAGACCATTGTTAACAAATGAATGAAAAAAGAAATTCTGAAATTAAAGGCATGCTAGCATCTCAAGCTACTAGTCTCCTACTCACTGATTTATATTATATTTGGGGCCTGGTATACTCCGGTTACTTGCTTTATTAGTTCACAAGAGCAGCTGTATCTCTAGTGCCCTCTAATAATATCCTATTAATATATAATAAGAATAAGAGGGATTTTATACATGTACTACCATAGTTCAAGAGTTCGAATCCCATAACAACATATTAAATGTAATATTTATATTTTGAACTTAAAATTACAAGGATTCGACTCCCATAAATAACATATTCAATGTAGAGTAATATTTATATTTTTAACTTAAAATTATAGTTTAAGTGGATAACTAATTAACGTTTTTTATCGTATAAAGCCGTGTAAGAGCCACAGATCTTTGATTGGTAACTACGTATGATGTGTTTACTAATATTCAAGATAGAATAACTATAATAATTTTGTGGCGTCCTGTAGCGTCCTAAGTCGTTCGTGGCGTCCTGAGGCGCCTGATTGGTGCATGTCCGCAAGGCGATAGCGACGCTTTAAGTCTTTTTCACGCCATAACGCCAAATGGATGCCACATGGACGCCTTAACAACCATGATAGGATGGTTAGTTATAACCAATTGAAAAGATAATACATAAGTTCAATACACAAATTTAGTTATTTAAATAACAACTCTTGACATGTCAAAAAGCTTTAACAAATTTAACAAAACCAACGAAATTGTTGTGCATAGTAATACACACACACACACATAATATATATATATATATATATATATATATATATATATTAATGCTACAATATTATAAAGATGATTTTTTTTTTGGAATAAAAAATTCAGTTAACAATAATAAATTATATTTAATTTACATAACATAAAATTATTTAGCAACAAAAAATATAAAATTAATATTATTTTAAGAAAAATTAAAGTAAACCATGCATCGCACAGCTTATAAGCTAGTATATAAAACTTTGGTTATATATTCAGTGTCATTTCACATTTACACAGGATGTCATTTTACATTTTCACAGTTACACCCTGATATGTTGGAGCTCTAGTTTATCAGTTTTTTTCCCTTTTTCTTGCTTGATGATTGAACTCACATTGCCGCACACCAAGTGTTTCTTGACTTATAGTATCATACTATCATCTAATATACGAGTTTCGTGCAGTGTTTTATATTTTCTTCAGTTTCTTACTTTCTCATGTTCAAGCGAATGAAAACCCATGCCTGCCTGTCAAAAGCAAGAATGTATATCTGAAGAAATAATCGCATTTTCTGCTTTGCTTTTGCAGCCAGTTGAAACTTTCACAGGCAGACCATATGCTCGTTAAACGCATATCTGCTGGAGAGGAAGCTTTTGATAGAGCAATTCAAACAGTTGCTTAACAGTGGATGAGGCATCCCCAATGAATCAACTGGAACAATACATGACCGATGAAAATTAAAATACCATCACAGCTATCTTGTAACTATTATAACTTGCATGGCTAATAACTCTAGAACTTGATGCCGAGGCATATTTCCCGAACTTGCTGAGGAAGTTGGCTTTGAATTCAAAAACATATGTGGGATCTCTAATTCACCTCGTTGTGGTTGAGCTTCATAAATATTTTTGATTTCAACGAGTTTACTAGTTTTCCTTTTGTCCGGTTCAAATTGGTATTAGGATCATTAAACATTCTCCGCAGTCTGTTTTGCGCCGATATGGTTACTTGAATTGTTCTTATGAACCTGAGTTGCTATGATAAAAATTTAGGTGTCTTTCTGTATATGATTATTTTTTCGGTCAACTGTGTTTTTCAAGTGCAGTTTGTTTTTAGAGAAAGTGAGATGTTTTCTGGATGGACTTCACAGAATTATGATTGAATTTCAAAATACTCAGATAAACATTGTATATATTAATCTTAACTAATCAACTAATTCAATAAATTTCTTCTATTAGTCTTAATCGACCGCCAACTACAATAATGCTTCGTGTTTGGATAGCGATCGGATTTGATTTGAAAACTTGTTCATCAAAATTGATTTAATTCTTGAAAACTTGTCCATCGAAACTGATTTAATAAAAAAATATATTAATATAATTTAAAATAAAATATTGAGTTGAATTGCACCATTTAGATTTATCTCACATTATTTTTACTGTTAAACCATTTTTAGTTGTTAGCCTCGTATAACCTGCTCTCTCCGTTCTGTGAAATTTTGACTTTTTCACCCACTTCATTCATTATGCTCAGAAAAGGTACTTCCTCCGTCCCTTTTTAGTTGTCACGTTTGACTTTCAAGGGGTCAAATTGACCAACTTTTGATCAAAGATTAAAATTTATCCGTTCATTATCTTAAAAAACAAAACTGAAAATTACGTATTAAAATAGATTAGTTTACGATAATATAATATTTTCAATCATATAATATATGTAAATCTCAGTCAAAGTTTGGTCAATTTGACCATCAAAAATCAAAACTGGACAACTAAAAAGGGACGGAGGAAGTAGTAAAGAATCTTTTTTGATTTTTTATTTTATACAAATATAAACCTTATATTTTTATCAGTTCCAAAAATTTTATTTATTAACAGGTACTTGAAGAAAGTCACTGCATTAACTGCAACTAGAGGAGATTATCACTTGCGGTAACTAAAAGCTGTAAACAAACTTTAGGCGAAAAAACCCCCAATTTACTCGACACAAAGAAAAAGAAAAAAGAACCATGATGAAGGATGTGTAGGCAAAAAGATGTAAAATAATCATATACCCAACTGGCATTATTATTTAAAAATAGTGTTTCAACATTATCATAATTTAGAAGGCTACCTCCTAAAACTCTACCCTGTATAGTAACAAAGATATAAGATACTTCAATAAATATGTGAGCATGTCAAAACCCCTCTACTATAAGTGTATTAGAACTGGGGCAAAATCAGACTCTGGGTTGGTAACCAACTAATCTTCCACTATAACTGTACTGTGCTTCATGAATTGTAACCATCAAGATGAGACTTTTGCCATCTCCAAGCCACCTGCAAACTTTCTTGAAGGTTTGTGTATTGTGCGGTCCAGTTCAGCTCACGTAAGATTTTTGTGGGGTCAGCTAACACTTCTGCATAGTCACCAGGCCGGCGATCAAGAAAGTCAACTTTGATAGTTACCCCAGTCGCCTTTTTACAAGCCTCGACAAACTCCTTCACAGATCTACCTGATTAAAGGATGCCCGACAAGAAATTTAAGAATTTGTTTATCCATGTAATGTGATTCAAAGTTTTGTTTGTTTAACTTTGTAAATAAATATTTTACTCGTATAACTTTAGATGTAGTAACTTGTTAGAGCCCAATAAATATCTTCGAGCTAATAAGCATTGTAAACTTACCTCTTCCGGTGCCAACATTGTAGATTCCAACTTTTCCAGGCATGGCCTTTTCAAGGGCCTTCACATGAGCATCAACAAGATCGGTAACATCAATGTAGTCGCGTATGCAAGTTCCATCTGCAGTTTTATAATCTGTTCCTCTCACCTGCATGTCCACAGAATACTAATTAGTTAAAGTGCAAATTAATATATAGATATACTAGTCTGCGAGATTTATATCCTTCACAATCTATTTACAGTATAGATTGATATCTTTATAGTGTGTAAATATTTTACTGAGAAAAACGCATGTAAAGAAATTAGGGGACTAAAAGAATGGACGGTAGATACCTTCAGTCCAGGAATAATTCCTCGAGCTGCATCAAAGCAAGCACCTGATATTCGTCCATGCTCACGTAGTTCTGGTCTTGGAGCTTCTCCAAGTCTTCCCTCTGGATCTGAACCAATTACATTGAAGTACCTGAAATTTAAGGAAGGATGTAATGAGCAGAATCCTTAGCATTGATAGAATAGGTAAAACTCCAAAACAACTTAAAAACCACATACTGAAATACTGTTACATATTAAATAAATCTAGCAGTCCTCGGCAATAAAGAGTATATAGTATTATATTTAATACCAGCAGTGGTGAATTATCGCGAAATTTCTTCTTTTCTAATCCGGATAAATTGCTTGCTACCACCATTTGCCAAGACAAATGAGAGATTTCAAAAATGACAATAAGTTACTCACAAATTTACCTTAAAATCATAACAGCCATGTTTGAGTTCGAATGGAAATCCAGAATAATATCTTCTGCCATCTTCTTAGCTTTCCCATATGGATTAATTGGAACCTGCAAGAAACAAGAATATTAGGATGTAATATCATAGCATTGCAATAAAAAAAGTTCCGATATTCCCTTGCAAAAGTAAACAGATAGTAGTAGTATGGTTGGTGAGCATAGATATGTGCTACAACTCACCTGAGGAGTTTCTTCTGTAATTGGCATCTTTTCTGGCTCTCCATATGTTGCGCATGTACTCGAATATATTAGAGTGCCAACACCATGTGCTGCCATAGCCTCCAGCACCACTAGAGTATTTGATGTGATGTTGTGATAATACCTTCATTGTCAAATATACAAGTTACTAAAAGAGTGTAAATGTAGCAATATTACACCTTCATATCCAAATTAACAGAACTAAATAGTAAGTTTAGCACTACGATAACAGAAGACATGAAAACATTAATGAAACGAAAGAATGTTGGTGATTAGCGGCCGTAAAGATGGATCAATTTTTCAGGAGCGACTTTCTTTCTATATTTTTAAATGATGTTGTTAGATAATCAATATGGAACTGGCTAGGTAAAAAAATTAAATGATTTGCTATAAATGCCACAATACCAGTTTCCTTCTTTTTCCCAAAAGGCGAAGTTTTTTAATTGTGTAACCATTCTTAATTCCTAGGGAAAAAATTGGCTTTTCTCTTTCTTTTTTCAACTATTCCACGTGCAAACAATTTTATTTATAATCAACAATTTAGGAACCACTGGAAGTTGAGGTGATTGCACATATAAGCTTCAGCTCAGAAGATTTGGCCTGTACATATAAAACTGATTCCTTATTAAATTTAAGTATAGAAACATCAAACATCTACAACAAAATTCGAACAAAGTGCGGAGGCTTGCAACATTAAGAAAATACGAAAAATTGGCTGAAGTCAGAAGCATACATCTGCGTTGAAAGTAAACTATTGGTAAGACTCATAGTTTAAATTACATTTACTTACTTTAGAGGATCAAGGGTACTCTCCCCAACATATGCTACAGCTGCAAAATGCATCACAGCATCAAATGCATTTTCTGAGAATATTTTATTAACCTAATATATTGTTAAAGAAACAAGATGTACATATCATGCTTATTCGCAACAGCTAGTAGTTCATTTACGTATCAATTATTTATGCTTAGGATACAGCTTTTGCATCCCCCAGGTCAGCATATATAAATTGAAGCCTGTCAGGTTCAGGGAATAGTTCTTGTAGAACTTTGACAGCACCAAGATTTCCTCGAGAGAGATTGTCCTGTTAAAAAGGAATATAATTTTTCTGAATATCTTATTCAAATTTATACACATGCAATGCAAATTCTTTGTATACAGTTAAAAGACAAACCACTATAGTCACGCGATACGAATCTTTCAAAAGACGCAAGACAGCATGAGAACCAATATAGCCTGCTCCTCCTGTGACTAGAACATGTGTAATCCCAGCTTCATGACGAGAGAACTTGGAAGGAGGAAGGAAAAAGTAAAGCCATTATTAGATGTGAAAAGCAGCAGTAGTTTTCGGTATACAGAAATTGAGTAAACAAAATAACTAATTTCCTTATAGCAAAGCAAAATTAAAAGAAAAACACACTATTCCATTAAAATATTTTATGCTTGTCAATTGCAAAGATTTTCTTTACAATAGGCAGAAGTACAGGACACCCATTTTATTTTTATTTTTTCTCTTCTGAAGCCAAAATGAAACAGAGAAACCAAGTTTGTTGTCAATTCGGTCACGCAAGTCAACTTGCATAACTCCATTTATCAGCCATTCCACTTCAGAAGTCTCAATTGAGTACTCAACACCTTTACTTTGAGTAGACTAAAATACCTTACAGCATAATAAAAATTCTGGAATCTAACCTAAAGTAGCAAGGCAGAACAATGCATAAATAAATTTCTTTAATATGTTAGCGTGAGCCTATTTCCTATGTATTGACAGTTACTAGACTTATGGACCTGTGTATTTCAAGTGTATGAGACTCTCAATAAACTGATGACATATCGAATATGCATTAGATTTAAGTATTTTAGGCACCCAGTATGTAGTCAAAGACTGTTTCGTAGATGCATTGATTAATGCAGCAAATACAAATTATTTCTGGATAATTACTGGAAGCCAATCTTAAAGCACACAGAAAGGGAAGCTTCCTTGCTCAAGCATCATATCATTAATGAAGTACTTCCATAATATAGTAAAAAATATAGTTCAGTCCATATATGTGGCATGATGATAGCAATGCAACTAATTGATTATCTTCCCTAAAACAAGAAAGTAAAATTTGTTTGCTGACCTAGAAAAAGGTACCACCCAAGGCACCAACCCTACCACCTATAAATTTGTTGTCTGAAATAATAAATAAATATAAAATCTTACCCTACATACATCAGATCACCCATAATGAAGACGACAAAAGCAATAAAACGAAAACGGATCAGTATATGCAAAAAAATTGTTTTTTTCACAGCAAAGAAGTAGATTTATCATTTTAGGGGGTAGAATAGAACTACTATTCAAAATCATGAAACTCCAAACAAGGTTTAACATTTCAGATATAGAAAGTTCTGTATGTATTAAGAGATCAGGGAATTACTGCGCTTGGGGTGTTAAAAGTTGGAGATTGTTTGAGCACGAGAATGCAAAATGCTGTTAAGGTGGCAGCCAAAAGAATTTTTCCTACATGACTGCTCTTTTTCTTCGGATCCGCGAAGTCCATGCCTATAAACAAATGAAAGAAACTCAAATTCAATCTCATATTAAACCACAACTTGCAGCTGTTTCTTCTGTGACATACTACAGCTAAAAACATCAACTAATTGAATATTTCTTAGAAGACAACTTCAAGTCAAATAGAGAACAGAAATGTCCGATTCTCTGATTCTTATAAAATAAAGTAATAGACTAATTCTTAGCACGGGAAGAAGCTTCAAAATAAAAAACTAAATGTAAGAAACAAAATAACAATGGTAAATTACCTCCTAAAGACATGGATCTGTTAGCTCTTGCCTGACTTCTAGACCTATTAAAATTTAGCATTTGCAGAATAAATGCTAAATTTTAAGAGTAAAAAAGATCGTCTTCTAAATCAACGATAGAGACCCCTTCTTGACTGCAAATTTGATGTAACCTGGTGCAATAAACAAATTATTAGTAAAATAGAAACACAAAAAAAAGTTAAAACTGGAAATTTTACAAACAAACAAACAATGGGTCCTATAGCAAGTGGGAGAGGTAAAGTATTTGAATTCTAAAATTACATGAATTAGCAAAAAAAAACATAAACCCACCAGAAAAATCCGACATAAAGCAAGCCCAGATGAACAAAATATCATAATTAATTATACTTATAACAATGGCATGCAATACAGAATTGCAAGACATGAGCTTTTATTCTTTTAACAATCACCAATTCCTATGATAACTGTAAGGCCATCAAACATAAAGATACTATATTAAAGGAACTCAGCAAATTCACAAACTTTATGAACAAAAAAAAATACTATTCAAGATCTAGTAACAGGATTATATACATAAAAATGCCAACTTTAAGAAGAAAGAGAAAAGGGCCTTATTAAAAAATAAAAGCCAAGAATCATTCTTCATATACATATAATATAAGAGAATTCAAGTAAATAACAAGTGATGTTGATCAATACAATGCTAATAATTTGGTGGAGAGAAAAAAAAAAC
Source organism: Anethum foeniculum (assembly GCA_003724115.2). Lineage (NCBI taxonomy): Eukaryota > Viridiplantae > Streptophyta > Magnoliopsida > Apiales > Apiaceae > Anethum > Anethum foeniculum. The sequence goes on along the minus strand of PHNY01290662.1, from coordinate 2,265 downwards.
AAGAAAAGAAGAGAGGAAGTACCTGTATACACAGAGGCAGAGCAGTCTGAAACAAGGTGGAGGGGGGCGTTTAAAATCAGTTAAAAAGAGGGGCAGGTGTAAAGGGGTGTGTATAAAAACATGTATGTATAGGTAGGCATCAAGAAAGACGACTTTGAATACAAAAAGATTGAATTTTTAGCACACCCCACCACGATTTACAAGTGACCTGAGAGAGAGAGAGAGATTGAGAGAGAGAGACAGGAGAGAGAGATATTAGAATTATACGTTTCAGTTCCCTCAAAAAAAAAAATATATATATATATATATACGTTTCAGAGTTTTACTAGTACTCTACTTCATAAATTGCAGTATGTATTGGTCTTTTAACCATTATTCTTTTTAAAAAAAACTGTAAAAGAATTAATTATTTAATATTTTTATATAAATATATATATGATCTCAAAATAAATATGATAATGATAATCCCAAGACAATCAAGAAACGTACCTGGTCTTAGAAGATATCAGAATGCATATATATGTATATTTATTTATTTTTTGATAATATACCTGTTTCAGAATGTAACAGCAGTATATATTATACTTTATTGTTAATTATAATATACCTTCTTTCAGAAAAAATATAAGACAAGATATATAATAATTATTATAATAATAAAATAAGGCTGCGAAGTAAGTGCATAAATTCCTCGGTAATCAGATGTTGGAGACTGCTAAATTGTTTATAGCGTGAAGGGTCACACAACACAGCAGAGACGACCTCCCACTATGATTTGAATATTAGCTCAGTTGACCTGGTATAAATTTTTGTATTAGAATTATTAATTAATTCTCGTTGATTTTCAAATTTTGTATATATCAAAAATTATTTACTTTTTACACATCAACCGAGACCGACCCAACTTAATCATGGGTAGAGGTGAGGATTGGGCGATTTTGAGAGTCCAAATCAATCTGATTCAAAATTATTGATTTAGAATAATCTCAATTCGAATTCAAGTTATTATATTTAAAAATCAAATCAAATTAATTTGTTTGAAACGGTTCGGTTTCGGTTTAAACCGTTTTTCATATATACTAGCTTATAACTCGTGTTATGCACGGATTTTCTTCAATATTATATAATTTTTAATTTAATTTAAATTGAATTATAGAATTGCTTGTATTATTTCAAAAAAGTAGTAAATTAGTTATTTAAAATAGAAAACGTAGTGGGTTTTAGCTGAAAATGTTAATTGGTTAGTTATTTAATTATAATATTTTATTTTATTAAAAGAACACCAATTATATCGTGTTCTTATATTCTGGATTGGATAGTTGCGTAAGAGGCCGCGGCGCCGATCCAGCGTGTTTATATATTACGACATACTGTAATATATTATAGGCCAATGTGTTGCCTTTTATTTGGGCCCTAGTTGTTGGATGTGCTTTGACACACCGGTGTGCATCGGAACTGATTATCAGGTGCACATAGCGTCTTGGGGATTCCAATCTAATTTATTGTACTCTGAAAGAATTAAATGAAATCTTTAGTTCTTAAATCTTGAACAGAAAATTGATACAGTTTTTATGATTCAGTTTACTATTAT
>PHNY01290656.1:0-10204 GCA_003724115.2 Anethum foeniculum | reverse complement strand
GACCAAAGTTTGAGTACGTGGTCAGTATTTAATTGTTTATTTTTCATATATTTACTATTTTTTCTATTCATGTGTAATTTTTACAACGGGTGTCGGCTTAAAAAAGGGTGACAAAAAATCTATATAAAAAAATATGTAAATAGCTTATTTTATATGTAAAAACATATAATTAAAACTTTTTTTAATATATTTGAAGTAGAAAAGTTTCGTATATATATTTTATCAATTTTTTTCTTAATAATCTTTATAAGGCCGTTGCGAAGCGCGGCTTCATCGACTAGTACTTATATAAATCAGAAGACGGGGCCGTTTATGTGGCGCCTCTCAAATCGCCTCATTCTACTTTCGAATTTTCTCAGTTTTTCGAATTAATAAATAGAGAAAATTTTAATTACCTTATATTTTCCCTAAACTTTCCTCTTAACTAATTATCTTATTATTATATTGATTCCAAATTTTCTGAACTATATCAATAAACTTTTCTCTTAATTCACGTTATCATATTACCATCTTATTGTTTTTCTAAAATTTCTGTACTATATTAATAAAATTTCTACTTAACAAATCTGTATAAACAATCAAACTAATTTGTTCATTAAATTATTTTCCTTCATGACTTTTAAGCATCTCTGTCATGGTGTTCACCACAGTTTTTCGTTTATGTTAATTATGTTTTTTCTATTGTATGTCCGTGTGCTTTTTCAATTTTTATATGTTTGTGATAATATTATGTTATTTTATAATTTCTTTTCCGGTGTGTTTTTCAATTTCAGATTTATGTGTTTACAAAAATTCTTAATATACAAGAGATGCAGCGGAGTCTATATATACATAAGTGTAAATCGTTTGGCTTGGAAAAAAGAGCAAATTATTTAGCTAGATTTTTCATTAGCACTTGTATTTTAAACTTTATTTTACATGTTATGATAGTTTTGTCATTATTTTTTTTGTAAAATCTTTAAATATATATTATTATTAGATTGATTTTATGATTTTAGAATGTTTGATTGATGTTATGATTTTTGAATGCAGCCTTTTGTCCCGAAGAACAAAGGATATTGTGGATCGTTAGTTTAAGAGGTTCGTTTTTATAACTTTCATTACCGCTTGTGTTTCAAACTTTATTTTGATATTATAATGGTTTTGTCACTATTTGTTTTGTTAAGCTTTTAAGTGTATGTTATTGTTTGATTGGTTTTATGATTTTAGAACGCAGACTTTTGTCCGGGAAGAAAGGAGAATATTATGGATCAGTTAGTTTTAGAGGTTCGTTTCATTATTGAAGCTATTTAATTATAAAAGGTATTATTTGATATCTAAATTTAAGTAATTTATATTTGTTATTTTATATTAAATATAGTCGAAATATATATTAAGAAGCTGTTATATCATTATATTTTATAATTTTTTAAAAATATTACTATATTGTCGTCGCGAAGCGCGGGTTATTGTCCTAGTTTGCTAAAAGAGAGTGAATTTTCTTGGCAGTCATATTTAAGAGGGTATATTTTAAGACTATTTAGCAAATAAAAAGAATTGTTTCTCGTAGAGGATTAATTTAAGAATTAAAATTGCGTATAGGGGGGTCCAGGAGGACGCAACTCGTTGGAAAAAAGATTGGAGACATGAACAGGCCGAAAGTCTTTGGGCTGCCCCGAATTTGGATGACCCGTCCTGGAAGAAAAACTCAGGCCAGTTGACTTGCCTTTTTTTATAGACTTGGCTTTTTCACCTTTTTTTTAAAAAAAAAATTGAGAGTACTAAAATCAAAATATAACTGTTTGATTTCATTTACTCATGGGTAACGAGATCTCAAAAAAAAAAATATTTATTATAATTTAAAATAATTCACGTAATCTAACAATCTTCAACTTGAATATTTAAAAAAATAGAAGTGTACTTCGAGCAAAAATATGATCGAATATCATGGGGTTTTTTTTTTTTGTAGTGCCTTATTTACTTTTTCTTTTGTCTTGGTATTCTTTCCTGGTAAAATCTTCTTCAATCAATATGTTGTCTTTTCATGGTTTGCAATATTTTTAGTAATTACATGTTTGTCTTAATTTTGAATTTTACCGCTCCAAATTATATCAGTCATTGAGTTAGTAAGTATCAATGATCGAGTCCTCTGTCAGACAAAGCTCAAGCAGTCGAGCCAAAGTGCTGAGAGCCATTGTATCAATATCAGCAGCATTTTTAGTCACACTTTATAAAGGTCCAAGAATCATTTCAAATCCTCCTCCATCTTCTTCCTCTATTCCTCAACTTCTGAGCACCTCAAATTCAAACTCAAATTGGGTGCTCGGAGGCCTTTGTTCTTACAACAGAGTACATTTTGGTGACACGTTCCATCTTTGTTGCAATGTTTGAGCCTTTTTCAATAGCTATTGCAGTTACCATGGGAGTCATATTCCTTGGTAACACGCTCCATCTTGGGAGGTAAATACCACATTTCCCTTCCCTGCAGACACACAGATTTATGTTTGTGATGGCTACATTACAAGCGACTAGTTCTTAACATTGTATTTGTTTCCATTTGACAGTGCTATTAGAGCCATGATAATATCTATTAGATTTTACACGGTGATGCGGGGGAAACCAAAGAAGAGATAGATGGAGGGCGCCTTGATGTTGAGAGTTTAGGAACCCCGCCATCTCAAAAGACTCCTCTACTTTGTTGAACAAAGTAGTGAGAACCAAACATTTGTTAGTTGATTGTTCCCGGGCCAATTTTATGCCTTTAAGCTCGAAATCGCTCTAGCAGTAGATAGACAATGTCAAACAAACAAACCATGAACGAACTCTGTAGATATACTCAGAATGAGCACAATCAACATAAATTGTATGATAGATAGCAGGTTGAGTCTCCTGGTGCCAAAAGATGATTATTTGGTATGTCATCTACACTGGATATTTTTCCTTAAGAAAAAGTAACAATTTGAAACATAACCCTGGAGATTTTAGATTTTGCAAAGCAGTTGACAGAAGAATCCTAATCAGAAGTTGTAGACACAGGTGATCAAGAATTACAAAGATCTCACCCTATAAAGCATCCAACCATGTAGTTGGTACATAATAGCTCAAACATAACCTCTAATCGTCCTGTCTAGCAAAGGTTCATGGAAAATTGAATTGTAAAATTCATAATGAATATAGATGTGGTGTTAATTACAAAACGTACTGTTATTATTGCGAGTTGCAGACGTATGAAGTTAATTGTATATATGATTATATACTGACAATCCCTGCTAAATTCTAATTGTTATCGGCAAGTATAGCACAAGAGACCTCTTCATAAGGATTTCACTTCATACAACTTCATCATACAATCTGCTTTTATGCCTTGAGATCATCAGACATTGCTGAAGGTATGCAATGAGTGGTAAGAATATCTGGAGTTGCAGCTTTTGCTTTTTCGGTCTGCAAGACCACAATCTACATGAAATTCAATGAGATCGTAAGTACGACAGAGAGATAAAGCAGAGAGCATAAACTCCTGTCGAGTAAATTATAGTATACATAAAGCATGATTCAACTGTAAGTGACTTATGCATAAAGAACACACACTGGAGAGACAAAGTCAACCTGTTCATATTCAAGATGAAATTTCAGAAATTCTTCATCACAATTCTGCACCATGTAAGCTAATCCCTTCAAATTCTTAACAGGCGTGCCATTAAAAGCATGAACCTTCAAAAGTAAAGTTAACAGAAAAGAAGTTAGCAGCAAAATATATGGTTGTATCCAATGTCACCCCGACTCATAAGGTAGCACCCAATGTAACCCTGACCCTTCATTCACCTCCGTGTCGGAAACTTGACACTAAGGCGTGGACACTCAACATTTCATTTTAGGCCGAATACATGCAAAATTTCATATTATTTTCAACACCGACACATTCCCCTATACATGTTTGAACATATATAGTATCTCATGTCTCGCCAAAAGGTGGACATATATGTGCTGTTAATAAATAAAAAAAAAAATCTGAATATTAAGCAATCAAGTTATTAAAAACTTAAGTTTGCACAGTTTAAGATTATATATATCTTGCTACATGCATTTCCTTCTTCAATTTGACCGACTTAAACATTGCCATTTTATAATAAGAAAGCATTATAATTTGTATCATTGTGTGTCTAGAATATGTTTCCAATAAACGATTCTGCTCTTTGGATGATAAAGAGAAACATGATTTGACTCGTATTTTCAGGGAAATCTTGTGAAATACTCAAAATACAAATACCATCAATCTTTCTAACCTGAGTGTTGACTATCTCTTCATAGCCAATATTGATATCCGCCACAAGTACCTATATAACAATTGATAAAGAAAATTGAGTAGTGAGCTCATAATATATGTGCTTGACATTCAGTTTTGCATATGAAAGACGCATGCAGCATGAACACAGAGCGTGAAAGGTAAACTAAGGTTGGTAAATACGATTCAGAAAGAAAGATTTACCTGAGAAAGAACTACTACTTGTTCATCAACTGATTGTGCCATTCCATGCAGATGCTTGTCTAATAGTTTCACTGGGGCATCGTAATCCTTCTCATACTAACTCATCACAAACAAGAGTTAAAAAAAAAAATTATATCATTTAAGAACCTTCATAAAGTCGGGAACAGAATCCTAAAAATGTGCAAGTAATCGGAACAAAGAGGCGTCCCACGGAAAAAATAGACTTGAGTAATATCTAGATACATGGAAAGTAAAATGACAATCCAGGTAGCAGCTCTATTTATTTAATAAACACAGTTCGACCTATACCTAACACAAAATATGAATTATTTGTTTATATAGATATAATAAAGAGAAGAGAATCTAAAGTTTGCTTCACATAATTTTGAAGTTTGGCCTATAAATACATATACTGGTTGTCCATCGATGATATAATGTGCAGTTGTGACGATTATAAAGAAAATAAAGTGGTTTTGTATCCTTTTGTATGAAAACATGATCTGAATCGATGAAGTATCACAACTAAAAGCAATGACCTATGTCACTAGAAATGCATACATATAAATTATATATATGAGGACTATTCATTCGGTTTTAGAAGTCACCACCCTTTCCGTTAAAGATAAAGACAAATTAAAATAATCTTCCCATGATTTACTATTCATGATTTGTGAAATATGACAACAGTGAATATAATTATGAGACTTACTGATACTTGAAAATGAAGAACATAACAGAAAAAAAAGAAAAGAAAAAAAGACAGATCTTTCACTTAGAAGCATACCAAATTGTAGACTAAGTGCTACAATAAAAGGAAGCATATTTCTAGTGAGTTGATATGTGAAAAAAATGCACACATGCATGGCACATTGATTGACGAAGTTCTACAAGAAAAAGCAAAATGTTTCTGGTGAGTGTACCTCTGAACACAAATACGGAACGGATACTGCTGAAAAAACAAGTCCAGCAACAATGTAATATGAAGGTGGTTTTCCCTTGATGTGTGCTGGTATGAGCCTTGTGTGGGTTGCAAGTTTTATATTGAACTCCAGAGTCTTAAAATTACGAAGAACCTTAACTAGGGACTTATCTCCAGTATATTTTTTGGAAACAAGGTAACTGAAACCTATGCGTTCTCCATCCCTGAAAGGAACTGAATATTCAAGTCATTAGAGAAATAAGAAACAGTGAAATTATAGTATTCTTTATGCCAATCTGCAAGTGTAGACTCCAGCACAGACACACCAAGACATCTCTTCTATTCGATATATAGTACCGGTTTGCTTATTTACATAATATAGCATGCGTAACATGCAATAATATACAAATGACTAAAAAACATTGCACTTGATATAGGGTGCAAAATTATGGTGTTATATTTAAAGCTTTACTTGATTTTGGTTTATGAATTAGTTATTGACACTTTAAAATTTATATATAGACCGTCTTAAATTTTTCCCTGAAGATAAATTTGAGTAAAATAAAATGAGCAAGTACCAAAAGAAAAGGTGAGAATATGCTGTTACTCTAATTCTAAGTTGATTTGACTTGTCTTCATTTTTATCAGACTCTCGAATCCTGATAATCAAATAAAGTCTGTAGCTTATTGACAGCAAAACTTAATTGAACTAAGGCATTTCATGTAAGTGGGATAAAGTTATAACAAAATGGTAACCTGTACCTATTTGTTATATGTTCTAGAAATACCGGTGCTTTGAATACAGGTTATGTGGTCGACTATCCATTGAAAGACCTTCCACCAAACAGTTAGTGGAAGTAACCCATACCAATTCAAGTGAATTTTGTGCCGCTATGCCAGACGTCAAGCGACTCAAACAGTATAGACAAATACCAGTAACACGGGTATTGCACATGCATTATATATTTTAAATATGTGTGTGTGTGTGTGTGTTACAACTTAAAATCTGGTCAATGTTCCACGTTAAGAGTTTATACTGTTGAAGATTTTCAGGAGAAGGGATACATGCAAACAACATATCTTAGATTAGATGAGGCTCACCCGTTCCATCATTAGCAATATTTACTCCATCGAAGCTAAGGATAACATCAGATGGCTCTAAATAATGAGATTCTGGAGCAGTAGGTTCAATCCTTCTTATGCGGACACCCTTCTGCTCGAGCCCCATTCCCATAGACATACGAAGATCTGGATTCTCCATCTTTTGACACTCAACTCCAAGTACTGGGAAACCTGAAGATGAAAGAACTCCACAGACATTAATTAGTATGAGGAAACAGACATTCAACTTTAGACAGGTAACTAAATGATGAAATGAATGCTGCATCCAAATTGATTTCAAATTACAACTTCTATCAATCATTTAATAAGATTTTAATGCATTAATAGCAGATATGGGTAATGTAAATAGATGTGGCTGAATAAGCATACCTGTATAGTTTCCATTCTCTTCGTAATCTTGAATAAAATGTAAAATTACTGGTGTTGGTATGACATAACCAATGTTCTCGGCATCTTCGTGTTTAAGGGATTGGAATGCAATACCAACACACTTGTCTTTATCACTGAAGGCAGGCCCACCAGAATTTCCGGAGTTTATAGCAGCGTCTATCTGCAAATGAATCATCTAGGTCAAGGATCATATATTTATCAATCAGTTGCAACTTGAAGATATTATTTATATCAAACTACCTGCAGTCCAAGAAGTTCTGTCGATCCATGAGCGTAAGATAGTATCTCAATGCGAGATACCACACCACTTGTCACTGAGATTGTGTCTCCGCCAATAGGGTAGCCAACAACTGTCACAGCATCTTGCAGTACAGGCAATCCCCCAAATTCAATAGGAGAAACTCCTTCCCAAAATTCATCATCGCTCACGGTCAATAGAGCTGTTGTTCCACAAATATAAACATGAGTTACAAATAACTCCTATGAAAATTTTGACAACCCGTCCCATTTCAAAAACAAATAAAGGATTTACACAGATGATAAAAGAATTATAATTGCTGAAATTCGGATTAAGCAACCCGCTTTAGCGGAGGTTGCGGAGGTAAACTTTTTAGGGCACATATCACCAAATTACAAACAAAAAAGTGAGAATTCTATCCGGCTAAAATAGTACACTGAGTTTCGACTTGTGATATATACCATTGTTTAGTTGGAACATTCATATTGAAACCAGACACTTCATCTTGCAACAATTCAAGTCCAAAATGATATAGAAGGCCTTACATCAACTTGTTTGTAAAGACTAAAGTCCATGTATGACTTACTAATGTTAACCATTGATTTCATGCTATGGATATGACATATATACGCATTGAGTACATTTATAAGTTTTATTAGTGGAAAACGTACAATGTTTTTTACAAAGTACAACGAATTAAAAAAAATATAAACTTCTACTTACGTTAATTTTATATGCAAGTCCCTGCACCCTGTGTCCAATTCTGGATCCATATCCAAGAACCCGGGTAACACAGGGCTTAAGCAATAAGCATCTGTGTTACTTACATGTGTTAATATTACCAACAAGTACACACATTCCCTTCAAGCTCAACAGATAATACAAAATTAAGAAATTCGAAAAATCGAAAAATCGACAATAACAAAAAAAACAAGAAGTTAGGGAGGGTTACCAATATCACATTCAGTTCCAATAGCTAAAACAGTAGCCAAATACTTAGTATCAGACCCACGTTTCTTCAACTTAACTTGAGTATGATGCTCTACAGAATGTGCATTTGTCAAGACTCTTCTGCCCTCAATAATAAACCCACTACTACTGGAACTATACTGCCTTTTTCTCTGCCATGGCAATGAAAAATTAGGCTCTGTATGAACACAAAACACCTTCACTACCGCGTCCATTGATGACATCACTTGAGTCAACGCCAAGTCTTGATCTAGTCTTGTCTGAAAATGGGTTGTTTTGATAAGCAAAGAGAAAAAATAGAAAATTGACTGGGTATGGTTTAGGATTTCTTTGACCTTGTTTGCAATTGTTGTTGTTCTTGGGTTGTGTACTGTTCCATATGTTTGTGTCCCTTTATATTGGTGTTTGAAGAGCAACAAAAGTACAAAAGGAACCTAGTTTGCATCTTCTGTGATACATGTGTCTTCTTGTTAAAGTTCATGGAACATTCGTTACAACAACCCAATTTTTAATAAAATACTACTTATATAGTAGTTGCATCAACTCTAAAGTAAAGAGAAATAATTCTGGATTTATCGGTTGGCACTCCAGGCTGCAGCACCCATTTTTAATTTTTTTATGGACCATATTTTATCTCTTTACTAGATACTGGTGTTTTAGACATTAAACTGACTCGGTCAGTATTCCGAAATAGTAAAAAGTAAACTATACAGGATTTTCAAATATATGAAGAATCGATTGATTATTCAATTTGAAAGATCCAATACTTGATCACCACAGCATGCTCCAATTGAACTTTTTTTCAGTTCTAGGATCATTATTATTAGTATTATAGAGATAACAAACCATTGCTTGTCGTTTAAGATTCCGATCAAGAGAAAAAAAAAACTTCATGAATCAATCATGAATTTATGATACAAAACCCTCTAAATTTATATTTTTTAAAGTGATAACCTCTATATAAGAATAAAAAATCAATAATTATAAATTTCTATAATGAAATAATCTTTCTGAAATATATATATCTCTATTATGATTAATAGTATATAGATCCTTATAATGTAATAACCTTTACTTCTTTAGAAAGATTTATAACTTAAAAAATGATAAGAAAATGTCTAACGTTTCAAGCAGTGTTCCAGAAATCGTTAGGCGTCCCAGGGCTGCAAAGATACCTTTGAGAGATTAATCAAGTCGGAGATTAATCGGACCGATTAATCGGCACATAAATCGGAAAAATATAAATATTATTTTTAATTTTTATAATTATATTATAATCAATAGGTCGAATACTTATTTGATAAAAAAAAAACTAGAATGGTATTAAACAATATATACATATTCCACACTTCTTAGGAACTAATTATCACGTTTAAAATATTAAATATTTTTAAAATTACAGTTCTAAACTAATAAATATATCATTTTTATATTTTATATAAGAAAATAAATATATTAACTCGCTTGTTATTCCTTACACAATGTTTTATATTGGAAATTGATATGATATTGTGTAAAATTATAAAATTAATGAATCAAAATCACAAAAAACTTAAAAAATATATATTTTTAATTATGTTTTGCCTACACCCGATTTTTGACCGCCTAATCCCGATTTTGACCGTTTTTTTCAAAAAAAGACCTAAATCATCGCCTAGATCCGAGTCGGGGCGTTTAAATACCGTCTGGTGTGTAGGCGGCCGCCTAAACCGATTTTTAGAACATTGATTTCGAGTAACCAAGCCCATCATCTCTGACGACGGAAACAAAATGACACAAACAAATCTTTTAACAGATGACCAAACTCCAAAAAATACCCGACTCATGATTGACCAAGCCAAAAAACATCAAAGTTTATAATTTTTTTAAAAAGAAAGAGTGTCATCCGATGTTGGGTTATAAAATTAGATCCAAGAAGACTTGTAGCCGATATTATAGCAACTCCAACAACTTTTTTATTTAGAGTCTTAAACTGAAATATAAGTAACCGAAAAATTCACTCCAACCAACAGTATTTTAGTGATTCCTCAAATCACTAAAATTCACTGAGTTTTTCTTTCCATTTCTTATTTTAGGTGACCTCTCTCTCCTCTCCTAGCTC
>PHNY01290652.1:14789-26267 GCA_003724115.2 Anethum foeniculum | reverse complement strand
ATATATAGGGGAGTTTTGAATTGGAAAAGCCAAATTCAATGGTCAAGACTCGGATTACACGACGCACGGACTGCCAGATGCATTGAAACTGCAATTTGACTGTTCGTATTAACGACCGCCAGGTCAGTCGCACATTCAAACGACCGTTGAGGCAATCGATAAAACAGTCGTATTTTTAAAAATAATTATCGACGGAATATTTGGTCGCTAAATCGGTCGATTTAATATTACATGGCATCCGTGTCAGCAATTTTGACTACAAGGTCAAACAATACTGTAGACCGGTAGAAATTACCGGTCGTTTTAGTGTAAATAATGAAAGTTTTTTTCTCTCGGTCATTATTATGTTATAAATAACGACTGTTTTCTTTTGTCGGTCATTTTTCTCCCCTGTTTAGTGTCGGCCGTTATTTTGCCGGTCGGAAAATGCCCTATTTCTTGTAGTGATAGGATATACGGCTTGCCTATATTATTTTTCACTGAATTGAAGTCTCATTTCACAAGGTCAAAGGTATAAAAACAACTCGGGAACAACATGGATCTTCATCTAGGTATGTAGTTGATTCGACTCATCGATTACGTACTACAGTAGTTCCAAAATTTTATTCCTCGGACCCCTGATCATGATTTCCGTATTAGTGAAGGCTTTTGGACTTTTATGACTCTTCAGATTTGTGAATTTATTTGTTTTATCTTGTGGGGTAATTTAACTGAGTTTGATGATTTCATGAATAAGGTTATAAGTATTTCGAAGTCTCTCTTCAATATTTTTGCTACTGGACATCGAGCATATATATGTTGGAAATTTCTTATATCTTGACCTACTTCACTGATGAAGGCATTTTCCTTATCAGTTTATGAACAACGAGGAGATAATAAGGCTATTATCTATCTTTTTTCTAAGTAGAATCCTAAATATTTTACAAACCTGCCTATATATGCCTCACCAAAACATGTAAACTACTCACTAGTGACAACGAAATCGGTCACTCTCGCTAATATATGTATTGTCACCTTTATTGCATGCTTAAACACTATGTATTCAGCAATGAGATAAGTGCGCTTTCAGCAATGAGATAGATGAACACACTTTAATTGTGATGAAAAGTGGAGCATGTCTCACTGGTGTCGAGAAAATTTACTCATGATGACATTTTTTCGATTTTTTTGCTAATTGACTTTTAATAAGATACAAGATTAAGTGGCTCCTGACAACATACACTGTGATTTCGAGCTTATTTTTGTGTAAGAATTTTCATTAGAGAATATACCATCTTTATTAACCGCGAGTAAAACAAATATATTTCTATTAGACTTACTAGTTTTCGTCATTAACACTCTTGTGAAGTACAACTATGCGTTCCATACATCAACACTTTTACCATCTCAATGTGCAGCTCATGACAAGATTCATTTGTTTCAAAATCTAAATCGATCAGTGTTCGGAGATATTGTTATACCCATCTTCAAAAAATATTAAATTTGACGGTTGATTAAGGAAATGTTGGAGCAAGGGACATTCGACAAAGTTACGGTCATTTTTCATCTATTAGTTTCTAAGTATAAAAGAAACACGGAGCATATCATTTTTTATAGACTACAGAGTAATAAATAAGGTAACTTTTGGTATCCATGAGCTCCTCAATAAACTAGGAGGAGCTTGTTTTGGTAACTTTAATTTGGGGACAGGTTATCACCAAATCAAGGTATCTCATAATGGTATTTATGAGACATCTTTTCAGATTTAAGGCAGAAATTTTAAGTTTCTTCTACAACCTTTTTGATTGTGGAAGAGTCCATCCACCTTTCTAAATGATGAAATATACAGAGAAAAGAGAAAAATCTGATTTTATTATAATTTAACTGGTTAATAATTATAAAAGAAGAGGGCTTTATATAGCCAACAACTAAACAATAATAAAGAAAATTATCTTAATAAGGAAATTATTATAATCACGGAACTATCTAATTATAATAATATTATATATGTTAACATCCCCTCAAACTCACATGGTGAATTGGGAGTTTGCCAACCAAGAAACGAGCCACGTATCTAAACAAATTCAAAGCTACAACACATAAAATAAGAGTATCCAACGAATTCAAAAACGGAATCACAAATCCGAACGACCAAAGAAGAAAAAACATCCATGTCATCCAATGAAGAACCAAAACAACTTCTAAATCCAAACAAATCAACAATCGACAATCATATAACCAAATCTCTTGTAAATTACAACCAACATAAATAATACCAATACAAAAACTGAATCTAAACCCACAAATTGTATCTAGATCTCAAACCAAACCCAATAAACAATTACAACAAATTTTTAATCTAAATTATAAATAAATCCTGCTTTAACAAAATGTATCAAATCCTAAACAGGACAAAACTATCCAAATATTAACCATCCAATCTAACCGAGAAAATAATCTCGTGCATGATCAATGTGCCTAGAGGACCAATTCAAGAAAATCAATCCCTCAAAGGGCCGATATGCTTAGAGCACCAAATAAATTACATCATAAACACGAGAAAGAAGAAAAAGAAGGTACACTGATGTGCCTAGAGCAACTTCCATCATAGATCACGAGAAACGAAAAAGGAAGATAAGAGAAGAAAAAGAAGGTATATGGATGTGCATACGGCTACTTCCATCAGAGATCACAGGAAAGAGAAAATGAAGATAAGTGGAGGAAAAGAATATAAAGGAGAAAGTAACAATTTTTCAACGATCAAATACTATCAAAGAGAGAGAAATATAGAGTGGAGTACCAACCAAAACAAGAAGAAATCATCATAAACAACTTAACCAAAATCAAATCTTTAGCCTCGAAAAATCCAACCAATTCGTAGCAAAAAAAATAGTAATCACGATTAAAACATAAAATCATCCATGAAAAAAAAATAACTGATTTGAAGACGAGAAGAAATATTAATCGAAACACATGTTCTAAACCCAACATGCGGAAGCTACCATGATCAACTCTCCATCACCCTATCTCGGATCCAATCAACCTAACTCTTGATATGACGATAAAATATAGAGATAAAATAGAAAAGTAGAATTTTATTAAAATACGACTTGTTACCAAATACAACAGAAGGGGATTTTATATAGCCAACAACTAAACAATAATAAAGAAAATTATCCTAATAAGGAAACCATTATATATGTTAACACTAAAAATTATGAATCAACTTTTGTTCCTCCTGTACGTAACTTTATCAATGTTTTTTAATGATATATTGGTTTGAATCAAATTAATAGAGGACCATTGTCTTCCTACCCATTATCTTTTTAAAAATTGTCCATCTTTCAATTTTGTCATGATAACATTAAATATCCGCCCACAATATTATAATATAAGTACATATAGTGTCTAAACGTGCCACTACTAAAAAACTTCATAGCTTATTGGGGCTTACCGGTTATTAACATTGCTTTGTGGAAGGATAATCTTCGAAAGTAGCTTTTCTTAGTGACATGATGCACACAAATCACTTTACTTTGTCTTCATTTACAGGTGTTTTATTTCATATCCTAAATACGCAATACTTTAAATATCGATTTTGTATTTGCCTAATTTTTAGTTGCAATTTGGTATGGGCCTCAATTACAAGTATCTTCAACTTATTATAAAAAGTTTCATGCAATTGTTGAAGTTGTGCATAGATGCACGGTCATTTTCTATTATTCACGCTTACAAGAAAAGCGTTCGTAAAATCAAGCCAAAGTACAAAATTTTATTATGCAAAAACAACCTATATATAATTTTAAATTTTAAATTGACATATATGTAACCAAGGTTGAATTTCATGTATATAAAGCAGCTTCTCCTCCCGTATTATTTGTGGAGTCAAGCTGCACACCTTCCCACGGGCCTGCCCTCCTTACTCTACGAAAATAAATCATTTGCATAATTAGCATAGGTTAACAACATAAAAGAAAAAATATCTTACAAAATTATACTCAATATATATATGCGGGTGAAACTACTAGTTTATATAATCTTTTTCATATACATTAGAAGCAATAAATAATATCAACCTGGAGCTCCTGACACCTCTTCTTTGAGGTTTTAATTGTTCTTCACTTTCCTTGATTTTTCTCATCTTCTTCAGGTCTCTATTGTAAGACTGCAAAAAGAAAAGGATAGAATTAGCCATGAATATAAAACAAAACGTTAACAGAAACAAGAGCAAGAGATTGATACCTGGAGCCTGAAGAATGAAGATATATTTGGAAGAATAGAGGAGAAAAATAAACTAGCATATGTCAGTTAATTTGTGTAAAAAGGAAAACATACATATATAGATATATGAAATTGAAGTTTAAACAAGACAGAAGAAGACCATGCAAATCTTGCATCTCGGGGGGCTATCAAGTTGAGAGACATTTTTAGGACTATCTCCTGCAAGGCCCCCATTAACACCGTTCAAAAATTAGTCAAGAACAGAAAGTTAGGCCATNNNNAGAGAGAACTACTAAGAATCAAGACAAGTTTTGGAGATAGACGCACCTGCCTAAATGTACTTTCACTGTTATTGCTGGCAACAGCGATCAACCTGGTACCATTGCCAGTTGAGCTACATATAAAAGAAATTAGTATAAACCAGAGGTTATTTCACCATTAAGCAATTCAGAATATTATAGATAAAAAATATATATAATCATCATCTCCCAGACAACTAGTTATCTATGTGTATAATATACACAAACATATGGATGTATATTATGATAACTATGCTAATTAATTAATAATATGTATATATACCTTTCAAAATTGGAGGGGACTGAGGGATTGAAAGGCCGTACACGGACCATTGTTAGTATAGCTTCTTGGATATACAGAATGAGAAGAAAATGACTTGTTTCTAGATTATCTCTTGAAAAAAAGATGAAACTTTAACTTAATTTATAAGCTCTTTTAACCTCATGCAAGATCTCAATCAAATAATATCTACATCTAGCATCTGTATAATGGATTGTGTTGGAGGCCTATTTTGGAGTCCTTGGAATTCCAATATTGCTTTTTAAGTTTCTATAAGTTTTCTAGTTTAGTTCTTTTCCCTAAGTGTCATTACATGATGCGCCTGTATGTAAACATACAAGGCTATAAACTAAATCACCATAAAATAATATCTATATATTATAAATTATTGAAATTCTTTTTTGATAATTGGAGATACTCATGAATTACAACATGCATTTATTCTCAAGATTTTGATACTCCATCATCATAGCCTATAAATATACTTTTAACTTCCTTTTTTTTGGTATGAGACTAATACTCCATCATTATTTACTACTATTATATATTTGGTTTTTTCCTTTTTTTAGGGTATGACACTAAATTTTAAGAATATATCATTTTTAAGTTATTTCTTTTAAATATTAAAATAGACATATCAAATTGGAACTCCCCGCAAACAAATTTTAAGAATATATCATTTTTAAGTTATTTCTTTTAAATATTAAAATAGACATATCAAATTGGAACTCCCGGAAAACTACGTGCGAAGAAGATAGAATAATTAAAATTTCTAACATTACAAACAATTATCCATTGACATGAGTCAAATACAGTACAGGTTATAATATTAGCAGCGGGAGTTAATGATCCCAAAGAAGTGAGCATTCTGGCCACACCATAAAACAATTATGTAAGGCCCACATGAGTACAAAGAATACCACCCCGTGGATAGAAGGTTTTTAAATATGAGTCCTGGCATGGCATAATTCTTGTGTAATAGTGGCGGTGGTGTTTATCCAATCAAGAGAATATTATTTTTCTCTTGAGAGTTTTCACTGACTTGATCAAGAATGTTTAGCTCGAGTTTGCACTCATTGGAAAAGTATTTTTAAGATATGTTAGAAGTGTCATGTAGCCAATCAATTGGTGCAACAGTTCTATTGGTTTCACTCAAATATATTTTATTTTATATATTATCAAATAATGTACATTGAAAACATATTTATATTTTAGGTCTATACTATATTGTTAAAATTAAAATATCAAAAATCTTAGCTATAAAATTAGTCTTTCTCACCACAAAATATGTATATAATAATATTAAAAATGCAAATATAATTTTATGATTAATATATTTACAAGTAACAAAGAAATGATAAATTTGAAAAATTAGAATAATAATGTTTACATGTTTATAACTAAAAAATAAAAAAATACTGGTAACAGATAAAAAAATTTAAAAATGAAAGTTCAAATAAAAGAATTAATACCAGAGACAAATAGTGAAATAATAATAGATTGAAATATGGTGTTATCTTACATATCCATTTCCTATTTTTTTGTTCCCTTCCCTCCACTATTAGGTAAATCTCATTTTTTAGTAAGAAGTCTGTAAAAAAATTCTTGGCTTGTACTATAAAAAGAGATAATAAGCCATAAAAGATTAGGGGCCTTGCTTCTCCAACAATGACAGCTCCACCATTGACATCTAAAATTATATTAATTATTTTATAATCAATCCTTAGTCATGATCCATGTTTTCATAACGGTTACTTAATTTTTCTTTTGATATAGCACAAAAACATGAAAAAGACAAACACAAACAATACAAAAATCGTTGAATTCAAGTCTTAACAGTGAGAAGTTTTACTTCGTGAATACAAGAGATGTTGTGGTATCCTACTTAGAATCTCAAAACATTGTTGACGGATGCCAAGAATTCGTTGATACTGTCGGGAGGACAGCACAACCGCTGATGTTATTTGATGAACTTAGATTATATTACTATGGCCTATTTCTATATAATCTGACCATCGTGAATATCAGCCTTCAATTTAATTATTAAAAATGCATTTATAGGCCCACTGCTTTTGTAATCGATTAGCCAGCTTACATAGTTTAGCATTTTATTATAGAATCAAAGAATTTAGGTTAATATGAAGGGTGTATAGATTGCCTACTAACAAATTATCAATAATTAAGAGTTTCAAAATATTGTTGCCAAAATCAACTAAAAGTAACCATAGCTTGAAATTTTGTTATGCAAAAATAACCTATATATATATAATTCAAAGATTTAAATTGACATATATGTAACCATAGCTTGAAATTTCATATATAAGTACAATTATAAACCAGTTTCTTGTTCACCATTATTTGTGGAGTCAAGCTTCCAACCTTCCGACAGGCCTGCCCTCCTTACTCTACTAAAATAAATCATTTGCATAATTAGCAGAGATTAACAACATAAAAGAAAAAATTCCTTACAAAATTATACTCAATATATATATGCCTGTGAAACTACTAGTTTATATATCCCTTTTCTTATACATTAGAAACAATAAAAAATACAACCGGGAGCTCCGGACACCTCTTCTTTGAGGTTTCAATTGTTCTTCACTTCCCTTGATTTTTCTCATTTTCATCCGGTCTCTATTGTAAGACTCCAAAAAGAAAAGGATTTAATGAGCCATCAATATAAAAGAAAACGTTAACCTAAACAAGGCAAGAGATTGATACCTGGAGTCTGAATTTTGTTGGAACCAGCTCAGACTTAATGCTTACACACACACTTGTACTTGAATACAGAGAAAATGAAATTCAAGAAACTGATTGTATTATTACACGTTAAAATGTGAAAGAAAGAAAGTAAGACTTATAAAACACTACTGCTACTTCTAAAAACCAGCTCCATAACTCCCACTATATTCAAACTCTCCTACATACACTGAAACAGAATAAGACTTCTTCAAATTCATACAAACCGGTGCTAGCTATTTTATTATAAATAAATGTTTAGATTAAAAACACCAATACACTCTCCCTTAATTTAAGTAGGTGTCTACAAATTCCTCATGCCCAGTAGGGCTCGCATCCTCTCGATGCCCAAGTAATGTGACAGCTTCCCAAGTAGATTCAGCCACACTCCGTGGCATAAATGACCACATGACCATGCCTTTCATTAGTTAACTGGCCAAGTAGATTCAGCCACACTCCGTGGCATGCTGCTGCCTTTGCGGCCATAAAATCAGCTTCACATGATGATAGAGCTTTTGTGATACCCGGGTGGTAATAAGACCTTCATCCAGATAGAAAGCTATGCCACAATACTGCGTTTATCTTCAACATTTCCAGCCAGGTTACTATCAGAAAATCCACACAACAAGTAGTTACATGTACCTCTTGCATACACTAAACCGAAATGTAGTGTTCCTGTATATAATGCAGAATACGTTTGACTGCATTTAAGTGAAGAACCGCGGGGCGCTCCATATATCTGCTAAACATCTTAACTGGAAATGCAATGTCGGGACGAGTATGCACTAAGTACCTTAGTCCTCCCACCAAGCTCTTGTACTGAGTTGGGTTTACTGCTTTTCCTCCTTCATCTTTTCCAATTTGCAGCTTCATCTCCATTGGGTACTTGGCAGGATTGCAATCTTTCATACCCTCTCTGTCTAATAACCTTTTAGCATATGCAACCTGTTTAAGCTCGATATGTTCCTTCCTTTGATCCACCTCGATTCCCAAGTAATGTGACAGCTTCCCAAGATCACTCATATCGAACCCGTCACTCATTTCTTTCTTGAATTTATTAATGTTCAAAACACTTGTTCCTGTGACAACTACATCGTCAACATAAACTCCAATAATCATATTCTCCTCTCCCTCTTGCTTTGTGTAAACAGCGTGCTCATATGGATATTTCACGAATGCTAGTTTTTTGAGGTATGGACTAAGCCTGGCATACGATGCTCAAGGGGCGTGGTGTAAACCATACAACGCCTTTATCAGCTTATATACCAGATGTTCGTTATTCTCCTTTATGAATCCTTCTGGTTGTGACACGTAAACTGTCTCCTGCAGTTCTCCGTTGAGAAAAGCGGACTTCACATCCAAGTGATGAACTTCCTAACCTTTTTAGCAGCTAGAGCAAGAAGTAGCCTCATGGTTTTAACACTACAAGAAAAATGGTCGTTTCCTACCAATCAATTCCTACCACAGAAATTTGGTAGGAATTGCTCTATTATTTCCTACCAGCCCGAAATCTGGTAGGATTTGCTCCCGGTAGGGCCTAGACTTTGTACACACAAGCATCAAAATCTACCAATATAGGTAGGAAATTCAAAACCTACCAATATTATTGCTAGGTTTTGACCGAAATTGAATACCCAAATGGTCCCACAATCCACATCATCAGGCCTCACATTTTTAAAACAATAAACATTTTTTTCAAAAAAAAAATTATATTATTATTCTATGAACATTTCCTACCATATTTGGTAGGAAATTAAAACCTACAAATATTGGTAGGTTTTGACCAAAATTTGATACCGAAATAGTCCGACCATCCACATCATCAGCCCTCTTATTTTTAAATTAATAAAAAAAATTCAAAAAAAAGAAATAATATTATTATTCTAGGAACACTACAAGAAAAATGGTCTATAAGCGACCGTCACAAATACGACCGTCACGTGTTGGTTGGTTTTGATCCACATTTCCAACCGAATATAACCAACCAACATGGTTGGTCGCAATTATTATCATAACCAACCAACTACCAACCAATGGTTGGTCATTTTTTCTTTTATTTTCCAACCGATCTAAACCAACCGAAAAATCGGTTGGAAATATTATCAAAATTGACTGATTTCGGTTGGTTATGATTTTTATAGGTCCCACCTTAAGTTCAGCAGCCATTTGGCAGTCCATGTCAGTTTTAAAGGTGACTAAATTCGGTTGGAAAAAGGTCAAAATATCTATTGTCAAAAGCGACCGAAATCGGTTGGAAATGGGAAGGTTGGAAATGCGTTTTAAGTGCATTTAATATAGTCACCAACATTGTAATGCAGTGTCACAGTGCTATTGGTAGATGAAGTGACCCGTCACGTTGGAGAACAAAAACGACCGAACTCGATTGATTTTGGTGCATATTCAGTTGGTTTTGCTCCTGGGTCATAAATAAGATCTAGTACCCATCTTTATTATCTCCTTGTTTGAGTATTTATGAAACATTTATTACTCATTGGTTGGATATAGTGTATTTTTAACCTATTTTACCATTTATTTTTCAGAAAAAACGACCCATACCATCTTCTTGGCATAAGCGACCATGTTCTTCTTATATTTAGTTGTTTCTCCATCGATTGGAAATAATATTTGCGTCCGGATTTCAGAACATTTTGGTCTAAAACCAACCAATAAAAATGACTATTTCAAAACCAACCGATGTTTCAAAAGCCACTACCCAAAACCAATCATTAGGGTTACTAATCGGTTGATTATGATATCAAAATCGACCGATCTTAAGCGACCAAAGTGGTCTATAACCAACCGACTGAATTTTCTTTCTTTTTTTAAAATTTTGTTTAATTATATAAAATGTAAAATATATATAATAAAATACACTTATTTCCCTTAAATATATTAAAGTATTAAAAAAAAATTAAAAACGAACATTTTATTTTAATAAGTAATGATTTCATCAAATTGTGATAAAATCTTCTTAAATTATTAAAAAAATCAAAAAATATTACGATGATAATATTTTTGTTAAGAAACGTCTCATATAAGATAGAAAAATGATTATAAATGAGTAAATAAAAAATCAAAAAATATCGACAATATATGTTACATATCTGTGAACACTAGACTATAGAGTTTAGATTTACGGATAGAGTTTAGTGGTTAGATTAAGGCTAGAAAATTTTAATACATAATTAATTTTGTAAACGATCCAACTATACGGATGTCAAATTTATTATTAATTATACAAGTACGCCGAATATCGTATCATAATAGATTTGATTTTTAGTATATTATAACAAGAAATTTTTCGGTTAAGGATAAAACCAACCACTTAGTGATTATAACCAACTGAATTCGGTCGGTATTAGTTTAACATTAAAAATTTAAATTTTAATGAAATTTTTAGGAGTGAAATTAGAATTTTCATGAAAATTTGAATAACCCGCCATAACAAAACCAACTACTTAACGACTAAAACCAACCGAATTCAGTTGCTTTTAGCTTAGCTTAAAAAATTTAAATTTTCATGAAATTTTTAGGGGGAAAATTTGAATTTTCGTGAAAATTTGAATAATCCGCCATTACAAAACCAACCACTTAACGACTATAACCAACCGAATTTAGTCGCTTTTAGTTTAGCCTAAAAAATTTAAATTTTCATGAAATTTTTAGGGGGTAAATTTGAATTTTAGTGCAAATTTGAATAATCTGCCATTACAAAACCAAACACTTAACGATTATTACCAGCCGAATTCAGTCGATTTTAGTTTAGCCCGAAAATTTTGAATTTTAATGAAATTTTTAGAGGGAAATTTGAATTTTTATGAAAATTTGAATAAACTTCTAATTACATAACCAACCAAATTTTTGTGTCATTCGGTTGGATTTAATCCAACTTAGTGTTTTAATATGTAGTTTTTCTTATTCATTTCATTTGTATATTTTCTATTTCATCTATCATATCAT